>APFE031262528.1:177916-276202 GCA_000404065.3 Pinus taeda
ACGGTGACAAATGGTGACAAATTACTGTGTAACAATATATATATATATATATAGATATAAACCTTCAAATTTTTATTTTTCCCTTGTACCTTAGTATTGAATGTTTAATAATCTTCTTTTAAAAACCTCAAATACTTTGTTAACTTAGTCGTTTTTTTTTTAATATTTTATCAACTAACAAAAATCTTAATGACATTTGTATCATTAAAAATTTATTTTCCTATTTTATCCTCACAATATATTTCCCCACAAACTATTTAATATATTCTCTTTCTAATTCTATATTTTATTAAACCTTCCCACCTCCCATTCTTTAATAATAAGTTTTTTTTAAACTCTTCCACTTTATTCTAACAATGTTATCGATATTCTTAAGGGTGGATTTCGAAGGTCACAATTTATGGTTCGGTGATTCTCGAATGGTGTCTCTTCTTCAAAAACACAATGCTGATTTTTTTCGCAATAGTGTAATAGTAATAGTTGGATAGAGACTATGATCCTTCCTTGAATCATGTGCAACTATTCTTAAACAATATGTAATGTAGCAGCCGAACGCTGATTATCGGATGGTAGATGAATTGGTATAACAAGGTTGTATATAGAGTGCGTTGTGTGTTATGTGATTGCAGTGTAGGTGAAATAATTTGGATACTATTTTTCTTTTATTTTAATTGCGTATGTGCAGAGTTGGTGAGGGTGTGCAATGGTAGTAGTGTGCGCCTCTGCTACATCTATGGAAGATGTGCGGTCTTGAAGCAAGGCCATAATGGCATCGACGGGGATAAATAATATCGTTAACATTGTTGTTGACGAATAACATTGTCAACAATAATGTTGTGGTAGTTGGTGTCTGCATAGAGTATTGTGGTTCGATGCCTATGCGATGGGGTTGCGACCTTTTTTAATTTTAATTTATGATTTTTAATTTTGATTTTTTGGTTTTTTTTAATATAATTGGTTTTAAAAAATTATTATTTTAATAATTATATATATATATATATTATATATATATATATATATATATATATTAATTTTTTGTTTTTTTAATGACCAAGGGTTTAACGAAAAAATTGGAGAACCTCCAAAATCTTGTGTAGTGAAATACTCGAATCACGACAATAATAACATTGATGACAAGTTGATGGCCAAATGCTGAATCAAACTGGGTTTGTGCAACGGTTAAGCGGCCAAAGGATTGAGTAACTCTGATACTAATGTAACAGACATAGTTCGTACTTATGCAATGATCTTGAAAACACTTGGTACATGAAGACATCCATCGAGAATAAGAATGTATATTGAATAATGTATATACTAATTGATGTGTGATATGAGATGTTACAAATGAAGGCCTACTTATATACCTAGGAAGGTGTCCCTTCATGAACGGTCATGTCCTTAAAGACATTCCTTTTCTATAATAATCACTAGTTAATTAGTCATTATTATAACTAGCAATTGTCCCAAAAAGTTCAAGGAGAGGCTGATAGAATTATGAAGTTGGAATTGTTGAATTTATGTAGAAGATAAAAAAGTAGAAGTGGTTAGTGCACATCTCTCAAGGCACGGTTATTAGAGTGGAAGATGAAGGGTCAAAAAATTTGGCTTCACTTCAATGTTGAATGAAGGTCACAAGGCATAACACCAAATAATCAACAATCTTAGTTTTAGGGTGAGGAGGGAGGGAGTAAGGATACTATCAGGAACTTACCATGAAGCCAACGCTTTTAATTCAAAACTCTCTTCAGTTTCAAAAAGACAATGTATTTTTCAATATAAAAACAAAAACTGACCATGAGATCTTGTATGGGTATACTTGTTTTTCATATTATAATATGATAGAAGAATTTTGGGTAATACTCAAATTATATACTTTGGATCAAGCGAAGAAGCGAATCACTAAGACCACATTTTTTATTCAATTAGATGTTGTGAGTGCCTTTGTGAGAACAATCAACAAATTCTAGTAGAAACAATGGGGAGAATGGAGACATTTTGAAGGGATTGGGAGCACAATTATGAAAAAGAACTAAAACCAACAAAAAACAAATGCTTAGGATGAATACCTAGATGGACAAGCATAAAAATAAAATAATCCTTGTGGAAGTAGGGGAAGAGTGCATTAGGTAGTACTTGCAAGATCAAGAAGACTTAATACAAGTATTCGAGGAGGGAGTTCGACATTTGGAGCCGGAGCAACATCCCCGGTTTGCAATTCTGAGGTCCCTTATGCCTCACCAGCAAAATATTTGGTTCCTTTCGACAAGAGGAAGCAATAGCAAAGAATTAAGACTCCGTGGAACAACATTCTGAGCATTTCAGGAGAACAAACCCATCCACGGTGTCATCAGTTGTAGGAAGAAAAAGCACTACTCACTTTGGGAATGATAACAAAAATGGTTAATATTATGATGTATTTCAAGTTTGTGATTTTGCTAGGCTAGTTTGTAAGCCTTATACTGGCCAGACAATTAATTGTGAGTTCCTTTGTGACAACAGTCAACAAATTCTAGCACAAATGATGGGAAGAATGGAGGCATAGCTTCGCATCTAACCCCGCCCCACTAGAGAAATCAAACCCTAAAATAAAAATAAAAAATTTCAGCGTAACTCCCAACCCAAAATGGAGAAATCACTCTAAATAATAAGAAATGAACTTCAGTTCATCTCCACTCATTATGTTACAAGTTTACACTACATCATTTCAGTAATTTTAGGAGACCCTGAAACAGAACATTAGTATAGTGCCATTTTCACACCAATACTACACTAAAATAAGATTCAAAACATCTAAAGTACTATATAAAGATTAGAAATTCATACACGATCTGCTTCTAGATAAAGTCAGCAACTTTCTAATAAATATAAAAACTCAAAGTCACAGTACTTGCATAGAATTATTTTAAGGAAACCATTAAACATAAAAGAGGTTTAGTTTATGCCCTCCACATGACACTAAAGCATAGCAACATTTACAATAAAATGTAGTTTGTCATAATGTAAGAAACTAAAACAACCAAATGAAAAGATATTTTTCTCACTTTCTTTTGTAACAAAGAGAATATATGGGAGAAGATGAATCTGTGATTGCAGCTACTACACATTCTGAACATGATGCAAGATATGATTTTTTGATTGTGGATATTGTTGATGCTGGAAATGCTACCTTTTTACTCTGTTGCACATTGAAGTTGTTGAAACCAAATAAGTTGTAGTCATTGAAAATGCAAAGGCTATTTTGAAGTATCAACTCTACTGATTTCTTGCAATGGTGTTGTCACCATTGCTTTGTATCTAAGCTGCATGAAATGAGAAAACATGTACTAGTTTTGGAAATGGAACCACCTAGAAATGCGACTACCCTCCCTCCCCCTTCCATGGATTAAGTTTTTTTTTTTTAACTTCCTATCTGTCCCATGCCCCTCATGGTCAGTTGGGGGTTTCCAAGAAGTTGTCAAGCCATTTCCAAATTTCCATGAGTTTCCGGTAGTGGTACATTGGCAGTTTAGGAGTTTCATGCAACATAGCTTTGTAAACATAGATTGGATTGTTGTCACAAAATATTCAAATCTCTATTGTATCTATATCTAGATTCCAAGGATCCATGTCTGTTGAAAGTTTAAACCCATACTTGTTTGTTTCATTATCTTTTCTACCCACCTAAAAGTTGTATTTACATTGCCCTTGTCATCCTTAATAACAAAAAATTCTAAGCAGATTTGTTGGCATCCTTCCTCCATCAAAACATACATGGTTTCTTGGTATGGCTAACATGTAAGCAACCAAAAAATGGATAGACTCAATATTCATTCCTCTTGGAGCCAATGTACTTATAATAGGGGTTATTAGTGAAGCGATATCCAAAACTTAGATTTCTCTTATACCCAAGATAATTTACCGTAGTCCTAACTTTCGCAAAGATTTTTTCGCTAACCAAATTATGATTGTTTCTGTCATCTTTGAAAGCAATTGCTTTACCATATTGTCTCTTACAACCAACATAATTGTAGCAAGTTGTGCAAGCCGGTTTAATTTCATGAATACATAAAGAAGGAATTGGTACTAGCTCCCAAAATAATCCATAGATCATTTCTCTACCCATTTATTTATATAATTCTGGGCCTTTGTGGGAGACCTTATTTGTCGCGATTATGGT
This sequence comes from Pinus taeda, assembly GCA_000404065.3. Classification (NCBI taxonomy): domain Eukaryota; kingdom Viridiplantae; phylum Streptophyta; class Pinopsida; order Pinales; family Pinaceae; genus Pinus; species Pinus taeda. The sequence goes on from APFE031262528.1 coordinate 182,073, forward strand.
AAAATGGTCTCTCAAGGGCTGGGAAATAATAGCCTGTTTAGTGGCTATCTATCCCATGGTTGGGATTTTTTGGTAAGGGATATGATCTTATAGGTGGGTCCCCTTAGCTCTGTGATCACTTCCTTGAGGATATCATTCATGATTGCATTGACCCTTTCAAAGTCATTGATGATTTTGATAGTGATCTTGAATATTAGTCCCTTGTCTTGCCCATGGCTATTAGAGTTAGGGGGTTTGGACATCCTCTCATCTGTTATTATTGAGTTGGGAGAATGGAGACATTTTGAAGAGATTGGAAACACAATTATGAAAAATAACTAAAACCAACAAGTAAACAAATGCTTAGGATGAATACCCAACTTGACAAGCATACAAAGCAATAATCTTTATGGAAGTAGGGGAAGAGTGCATTAGGTAGAAACTGCAAGATCAAGAAGACTTCAATCGAGATTTGAACTGCAGCGTAGAAAAGATGGATATTATGTACCCATGTCAAATATTTATGTTGTAGATGGGAGGTGGGATAATGTTTCAAAGTGAGGCCACTGATGAAAGACTGGGGCATTAAAAAGATGCCAGGTTGTAGCTTGGTTGAGGTAAAAAACAAAGTGCATTCATTCATTATGGGAGACAAGTCACACCCGCAATCTGAGAAAATATTTGCAGTGTTGAACAACTTAGCTAAGCAGATGGAGGAAAGAAGGTATGCCCCAGACACAAATTTTGTACTGCATGATGTGAAAGAAGAGGCAAAGGAAAACATGCTACATAGTCATAGTAAAAATCCAGCCATAGTTTTTGGCCTTATAAACGCAAGCCTTGCTCAGTGCTACGCCTATCAGGATCACAAAAAACCTTGAGTTTGTGGTGACTACCACAATGCCACTAAATTCATCTCCAAGATTTTCAAGAGAGAACTAATTTTAAGGGATGTTAACTTTTTCCAACATTTAAAGGGTGGTTCATGTTCATGTGCGTTATAGACATATTTGGGCATTGCAACCCCAATCACATATGTCAATAAACCAAGGGCTCTTAAACCCCTAAAAGTGTTGTTTCATACCCTAAAGGATCAAGTTCAGCTGATTACATCATCTCCCAGAAGTTCCACCTGAAAAACTACTTAGAACTGGTCAAAACTGACCCATACAGACCGCTCTTTGGCCAAGGTGTGATGCATCTCACCTATTACACACGGGGGGTGCGATGCATACTGAAAAGGCCTTCTATAGGGTGCGATGGGTGAGAGTAGACAAACGACAGAGGTAGTTGGCTAAGTGGAAACCCAGAGAATCTTTTAGAAACTGCTCATATGACACTTGCCTCTCTCAACTCGCCCAGGGATGAGTAAGAAATCATGAAATCTCCAAGTGGAACCAAGAACTATCGGCAAAATGACACTAATTAAAAGCCCAGAAGTTGACTCACCCCCTGCAAATATCTATATATGGATCCCTCATCCTAGAGATCCAGAGGCTAGAATTTTGTATTTTGTAAGAAATGTTGTTGGTTTCTCTGTGAAACATTGTATTGTTGGGTGATCTAGCTTTTCATGAGGTGAAGAGGACTTTCATGCTGAGAGGATGGTGCTAGATCAGACAGCTGGTTTGTAATCCTCTCTTCTACTTCTATCAATAAAGTTATTTGAATTTTCCTCCATATACTTATATATTTCTGAATCTTGTAATTGTGTATGCATTTGTATGGTTAATGTACTTTTGATTCTACATTGTTTATGGTATCATAGATCTCTATGCTTTGATAGTTTCTTATTGCTTTGCCTCTGCAGGTGTTCTTTGAAGTGGGACAAGTGAGAAAGGAGTGGCAAGCTCTATTAAAGGAGAGAGGAAATAAACAAGGAGCCAAGCGAAATACCAAGGTTGGTGCTCTCTACTTCTCTCTTATCTATCTCCCATAAAGGAAAACACAAGTTACTTTGAATTGTTTGTTTCTAAGATAGCTACCCATCTTAGTGGGACTAGAATATCTGAATAGACACTAGTTTTCCCGAAAACAAAATGGTGACTCCACTGGGGAGTGAATAGCTTGTTTGTTTATTACTATTGTTTTCTTTATAAACTATAGATGGATGCTGAAGTTAAGCCAGCTAGCCTTCAAACTGCTTTTGCTATGCAACTACAAAGTAGATCAACCCTGCTTTAGTCAATCTCCGAGTTGGTTTATTAACTGGACATTTAACTTGCAAACATCCTAAGTGCCCTGGTGGTAGCTCAATAACCTCATAATATCATACCCCTATACTTTGTGTTTACTTTCCATCATAAGCTCGGCCTAAATCACTGAACTTAGCTGCAAATTGTGAGTGAAAACCAAGCTCAGTCTCGTCCCTGGACCATCGCACTATCTCTCATTGGCAGTCTAGATGCATCGCACCTCCCGTGTGCTGCAGGTGAGATGCATCCCTATTTCCCTTAAGGAAAGGTGTGATGATTGAATGAGACTATTTCCCTTTTTGGATTTTGGTTTTCTCTTCAGTGTTTTCAGCTCTATTCAATAGTTATGCTGCTTACGATCAATATGTCATTGTTGAAGCCTTCTTCCTTTACATTATTCAGCCTCCATTGATAAGGAATTGTAAATGTTTTTTTTGTATTTTTCATCATTTATAGTCCTCCTTTGCAAAAAGTAGCTTAATCGAACTGTCGTATTTTGATTCGAAAGTGTCACAATTGTCGTTTTGAGTCAAGAAAAAGAGTGTCATAAAGTCTTCCTATTTTAGATAGTCGATTGTACTTTTGCCATTGTATTTGATTTGAATTGTTAATATTTGAAGTGTCGAAAGTAGTTTTCCATTCGAAATTGAAAGTGTCATCTTAGTCTTCCTTTCATTTTGAAAAGAAATTGTTAAAGTGTCGCTTTGAAGAAAGTAGTTCAGGTCTATACTTAGTTTCCTTTTTGGCATTGACAGATTAAGGAAGCAGAAATAAATACATTCTTGTGCATTTGCATTTAGACTGCACGCAGGAAATGATTTAGGAAATTTGCATTTAGTGTGTGCTCTCTACCCTCTGTTGAAAGAATTGTACTTTTCTTTCCTTAGTAGCTAGGATTTTCATTGCTAAAAGAAAACAAACGACTGTTTATCATTTTAGATTGCATATTTAGGAATTTTACATCTACATCATGCGGTGAACCTTGAAAGGCAAACTTCTTAAGAAAGATCAACTCTAAAATAAATGTCAATGAACATAAAAATGCTTTGGAACCTAATGCATAACATCTAGAAGTCTAGGCTAGAGATGTATTCCAGTGTCGTAAAACTTGGTAACTATCATTTTCATCGAAGGTTGGGTGATTCCTCCTCTTTGATACGACAAGTGCCAGTATGGACTTGTGCTCCCCGTACCATCGAGTATATATTGGGAGACCATAATAGGCTAATATCCTTTATCCTTAGGAAGTCCTGTTTGCTGCCCTATCGATCGCAATGCACTAAACACAACATTCGGGAAGATTGACTGTTGTACGTTAAATTCTTGGTAATTTCTCTTTAATTTACCACCAAGGTGTATATTGCAGTTTTGCGATTGGTTTGGTGATCCCTTTGTCTAGACTTCCAGAGTAGTCACTTTCATTCCTTTTCGACTCCCTAAAAGAAAAGATCCATCTGAGCACTTGTCACTTCAGGCTCATTAAAAATTGAAGGCAACTAGAGTCATCTTTAGCTTTTTGTCGACTCTTAAAAATTGAAAAAGCAAGTTGTGTCAAAGCGTCATAAAATTTATTTAATTCGGAATAACATCCCTGTTCCTTCGTTGATCATAGGTTGAGGTAATGGAGTCCACCAATCAAGGATTTCCCCTTCGGAGAAATCCTAGTCCTTTCTCCTCTTGGGGAGATATTGGTGCTCCTTATATGGCTACATTGTCCCTTCCAGGATTCACAATTGACCCACTAGTATGGCTTTTCTCGACCTCTGTCGTTCAAAACACCGTAATTCCTCAGCAATTGAATCAGCAACCAGAGGACACTGGAGTTGCTCCCTCACCTTCTACTTCGTTTGTTTCTCCCTCTCCTTATTCCTCTTCGCTTGGTGAAACTAGTGATACTAAAAACCAAGTAACTGAGAAGAAGAAGAAAGGGAAGGAGAAGAAGAAGAAACTAGCCATGCCAGGGGCAACCATGCATCGTCCGGCGAAAATCCGCACACCGCACCTTCCAAACCAAAATCTCCATGTGTAATTTTCAAAGGTGACCACTATCATCGAGATTTTCCTTTCATCCCACGGATCTTGAGAGACTGGTCTCCCCGCTTGCACAATCTGGTGTCATCAACCTCTGTGGATCAAGTTGAAAGTACACCATCAACTAGTGAAAATTAAGTCAATGGACAAAAAGGAAGATCTAGATTTCCTTGTAGGTTGTGTGAAGGTGATCATGCCCTCCACTGTTATCCTTTTTTGGATGAAGCTAAAAGAGTCTTGGATAACCGTCCTGCTTCACCGCAACGACTTCCACCTGGATACAAGAAACTCTTGCCAAGTCCATCACTAGTTGAAAATCTAACTAACATACCTCTGTTGTTGGTCGAAACATCTATCATTGAAGATAAACCCTCTGAGTCCACACCGGACCAAAGTCAACAGGTCCAGATGGCAGTCGACCCAGTCTTGCCTTCAGAAGGTCCACCTTCAGATGATATAGTCTCCAAAGAGAATGAGAACGACACCGTTCAAATTCTTTTTGTTAACTTAGAGTCTGATGAACATGGGGGAAATCTACCCATTCCTTTACCACAGGAGAGAAGTTTCCCATTTCAAGATATTCATCCCGCTGTTTATTTGGTCCCTCCTCCAAGCAATCTAGTCGTTTCCTTTGATTGGAATCTACTAGCGGGACCCCGCCTTCCATCTAATGTACCATTCTGAATCATAGTACAAGCTTACAGAATGATAATGGCTGACACTGTCATAGATGAAGGGAATTCTGTGAGTATCCTTTCCTCAACTGCTTGGAAAGTGTTTGGTTCACCATCGCTTCTGCCTGAGAATCAAAATTTGTCAGGGTTCAATAAAGGAACAAGTCAACTGTTAGGGATCCTTCCGAATTTGCCTATAACTTTGAGAAGGAAAACCATTCATTTGAATGTGATGGTAGTACAAGGGCCACTAGATTACAATCTACTCCTTGGGTGTGACTACATTTACAGCATGGGAGCTAGTGTTTCCTCACTCTTTTGGGTGATGTGTTTCCCGTATGAAGGCAGAATGGTACAAATTGTTGACTAGATTTCATTCCCCAGTTCAAACATGGCCACGAGTCAAACACTGTCCCTAAATGGTCTCTTTACACAAGGAATGTCTCTTCAACCTCTAGTTCATCCACCTAATTACCGTGAGTTATTCGGTGAATGTAACGAAACCCGGGGGGGCATGCACCCTGGTCTGCTTTGACAGACGAACCCTGATGAAAAGATAGATTTCCTCGTAAGATATATGACCAGTCTGACACACCCATCCGTGTAGGATATGGGATCAGTCTGGAACAAGATCTCCTCATTTTAGGTTATATGATCGGTCTGAAACACCTGTTCGTGTAGGATATGGGATCAGTCCGAAATAGGATTTCCTCGAAGGTTATGTGATTGGAAGTGCCGACCCACGCCATTCACCTTTGTCTATTTTGATGGACAGATCCAAAGAAGAGTTTTATCTACTTTGCGGATGAAACAATCTTGCTTTAATGCAAGGACTTCCATATGGTAACCTGGAAACTCTAATTTTATTTATACTTGGGGGCATGCAAACCTTTTTTACGCAAGTGAAAAACGACTAGCGTAACTCTAACCCCGTAGTATTTTACTGAATTCAACTTCTTAGGTTAGGTGATTGGTTTGATCCACCATTCACCTTTGTCGGCGACCCCGGCAAAGTAAAGGAAATGTTTTGTAGGAAACTATCCTACCTAACCTCAGTAGTTCATTAACTCTTAGTATTGTAGTTGGTCGTTACTAGCCTGCATACCAAAGGCACCTGAGCAAAGTTTCGCATGGGGAAAGCTCGTTAAGAAATGAACCTAATAATAAGAGAAATCTTTAAAGATGACTAGAACCAGCAATGTTTCCACAAAATTCAAGCTTGTTAAAAAATAAACCAAGCAACGAGCAATGTTTCCGCAAAGTTCAAGCTCATTAAATAATAAGCCTAGCACTGAGCATAGTTTCTTCCGATTCAAGCTCATTAAAAAATGAATCCACCCTCGGTAAATAACCTTTGTGATTGCCATTCTATCTGCCTTTCGAACCTTGGTTGTGTTCTTTCCATCACCTCCATCCGTTTGGCTGATCATACACTTCCATTTGATTTTTTACCACTTTGAGGAACAGCTGCAATGAGTGGTCCTGTTAGCCAAACTCTTCACACCACCATGTTTTGAGAAGTTCCAAGATTACCCAGAACTAGTTCCAAAATTACCCAGAACTCGTTTGCTACCCTAAACGCCACTCGTTCCTCAAAAAACGAATCTACTTTAAACTCATTTTGGACTCGCTAAATATGAAAAGATTGTCAAGCAGTTGGCCTCTCTAGCTCGCTAAAGTGATTGGAAGTGCCATCCCTTCTGTGTTTAATCTTTTCGGACTTGAGGGATTATCAAACTAAAATATCGAGCGCTTGTCTTTTTCAACTCGCTAAAGTGACTAGAAAAGTCATCCCTTTTGTACTATTTTATTCTTTTTCAGACTCAAGGGATTATGCTACGAAAAAGAACTGCTGGAGTTTCCTTTTCGTCCCTTTTAAAACTTTCTAAACATGAAAATGACTGAGTTGTCTTTGTCATTAAACTCATTAAAACAATAGCGACAAACTTGTCCATCCAGACAAGAACAAGTTTCACTATTGCTAGGCTCCCTAAAACATAGCGACAGGTTTGCCCGAAGGGAAAATTATAGAACAAGCATATGTTATCCTCCTCAAGCTTGACAAAAATAAATAGGTATTGGTCAGAAATGACTGGGGAAAAAGGCAAGAAAACTTGAAGAACTTCATTGTTAGCAAGTCGCTCTTGAACATGACACTTTCACTCCATCAACATGATTGAGTTGGGTTGGATTATTCCGTTCACCGGTCATATCACCATTGGTCCTCCGTACCATCCATTTTTGGGGTTAATGCTACCAATCCATTTCAGTGTCGCCGATATGTTGAAGAGAAGTCACTTAGACAATTCACCAACCCAGCTAACACCTCATCCACTGCAATACCTTCACTCTCCATTTTTCATGACCGCCATTCCTGAACTTTGTATCATCAGATCGTTTTCACCTCCACAAAATCATTTGCTTCGTTTCGTGTTGTAGATGTGGGATTCATTAAGGCCCTCCTAGGATGGATCACTTCTCGTCGACATCAGCTTATTAACTAAGAAGTTTACTTAGGAACAAACCTTTCAGTACTTTGAAGCTTGCATGCCTCAATGGCAAGTTTCTCACTTCCGGCGATAGGTTTACATCAATGGCCTTCGACCGAAAGATTTTGCATGGTGTTTGACATTGACTCACATATTCACACCACGTGAATTGTACTGTAGTACCTTGAGGGTCATTATCATTATCGGCGATTCCTCTCACGCCTGTTAACATCTTACATCATTGGCTGGTAATTAGGCAATGTCTTTCCATGTTCGACTTCAAAACATCTTTTCACATGGATCGACTTGTACATCGGGCGAAGATTGAACGAGTTTGAAGACCTCGAATCTAGTTTCATCCATTTGGGCTGCGATATATTCAAGAAAATAAAGACATCAAATGCACTCCATAGCTGCACAGATGATCATCCAAGCTAAGGGATGATGGCTCTACAAGAATCACCAATCTGCAACAGCAGACGATTGTCTGTCCTATGTACATGAAAATGAATTTATAAAGTTGAGCATGGGAATGCCCGCCTCAGCTAGATCATGAAAATATTATGAAGATAATTTATTTTATTGAAGCTTATTACAGGTCACCTTCCAGTTTGAAAAACCTCAGATCCTCATGATAAAGCATTTCACCCGACATCAGAAGATTTACGACCTCATGCTTTAGGGGGCAACTGTTATAGACATATTTGGGCACTACAACCCCAATCACATATGTCGATAAACCAAGGGCTCTTAAACCCCTAAAAGTGTTGTTTCATACCCTAAAGGATCAAGGTCAGCTGATTACATCATTTTCCAGAAGTTCCACTTGAAAAACTACTCAGAACTGGTCAAAACTGACCCATACAGACTGCTCTTTGGCCAAGGTGCGACGCATCTCACCTATTACACACGGGGGGTGTGATGCATACTAAAAAGGCCTTCTGTAGGGTGCAATGGGTGAGAGTAGACAAATGATAGAGCTAGTTAGCTAACTGGAAACCCATAGAATCTTCTAGAAACTGCTCATATGACACTTGCCTCTCTCAATTTGCCCAGGGATGAGAAAGAGGTCATGAAATCTCCAAGTGCAACCAAGAACTATCAGTGAAATGACAGTAATCAAAAACCCAAAACCTAACTCACCCCCCTGCAAATATCTATATATGGATACCTCATCCTAGAGATCCAGAGGCTGGAATTTTGTATTTTGTAAGGAAGTGTTGTTGGTTTCTCTATGAAACATTGTATTGTTGGGTGATCTATCTTTCCATGAGGTGAAGAGGGATTTCCTGCTGAGAGGATGACACTGGATCAGACAGTTGGGTTGTAATCCTCCCTTCTACTTCTATCAATAAAGTTATTTGAGTTTTCCTCCATATACTTTTATATTTCTGAATCTTATATTTGTGTATGCATTTGTATGGTTAATGTACTTCTGATTCTACATTGTTTATGGTATCATAGATCTCTATGGTTTGATGGTTTCTTGTTTCTTTGCCTCTACAAGTGTTCTTTGAAGCGGGACAAGTGAGAAAGGAGTGGCAAGCTCTATCAAAGGAAAGAGGAAACAAGCAAGGAGCCAAGCGAAAGACCAAGGATGGTGCTCTCTGCTTCTCTCTTATGTATCTCCCATAAAGGAAAACACAAGTTACTTTGAATTGTTTGTTTCTAAGATAGCTACCCATCTTAGTGGGACTAGCAGATCTGAATAGACACTAGTTTTCCCGGAAACAATGTGGGAATTACTGGTGACACTGATAGCAAGTATAGCATGCATGAGCATGCATATAAATCTAATGAAGCTACAAAGCCTCAGTTTGGCTCCTAAAATTTTTCAAATGAGCAAAGGAGGGCAAAGATATTAATTGGCTGAAACAAACTAGAACAACAAGAGCTTTAGCATTATCTATTTCAGAAAATTAGTAATATATTATTATCTAAAAATAGAGGCATAATTGAGAAATTTGGTTGATTAAGCTGTACCAAAAATATATTTAAGTGATATATTTAAAAGTAAAAACATTACCAAGTATTTATATACAACAATGAGCAAATGAAATTTGAATCATATACAATGTTGACGAGTATTATCATAAAAGTGGAAACGATATTGTACATGCTATATGTCTTTCTTGAAATTTTACATATGGTCTATACATAGAGACGTGTTTGGTAGTTAATAACTAAACATATATACAATAAAAGTATTATATGACATCTAAACATATATATAATAAAATCATTCTATGACATATAGATGTAATTGACAGTGAGCAACTAATCATATATACATGATGGGGCATGGCATCAACAACACCAATTAATGCTTATTGTGGTGCCAAACTATGAGAGTTGTTCTTGCAATTGATTCTGCATTTTCCTATGTGCATCCCTTTCATGGATGTGAATTGTTTTTTTATTATTTTTCTTATATTCCGTAACAATTCAATAGTTGGACGCAAATGGTAAAGAGGTAATGATTGTTGGGGTAGGATCCTTGCTTGCATATCTTGTAAGGTAAGTTTCTATTGCTAAATTTCTTGGAAATACTCATATAGCATGCATAAGTAGCCTTTATCCATACCTGTTGGCCATCAAAATGAAAAAATAGTAAGTGACAATGGACGTGTTTGCTGAAAAAATACTTTTTTAAGAAATGAAGTAAAATAATTTTTTTTTTTAAATAATTATAAAACAATATGAGGTTAAATGTAATAGCAAGAAAATGTATGTGAAATTTGGTTAAGTAGAAAGTGGTGTTTACCATGTGGGTAAATATGGAATACAAGGTGTACAATTGGCTAGAGTGCATTTTCTTGTACATATTTTGATGTGAGTAGTGATTCCTCTTGCTACTTAACCACCCATGAAATTCCAGTGAATGTTAGACTTTGTCACTCTTTGCTGAAAACATCGTGTTTGAAGATTTGAAATAAAATAAATGATTTTTTAAATAAGTATAAAACAATATGAGGTTAAATGTAATAGCAAGAAAATGTATGTGAAATTTGGTTAAGTAGTAAGTGGTGTTTACCATGTGGGTAAATCTGGAAGACAGGGTGTACGATTGGTTAGAGTGTATTCTCTTGCATAGATTTTGATGCAAGAAGTGATTCCTCTTGTTGTCTACGTTTAAGATGTGGATTCTCATGCATGTGTGTGATGTGTGAGAATGGAAATGCTGGATTGATTTGAATGTCCGCCAATGACAACACTCTTGAAATTGCAGTGAACGCTAGCCCTTGTCATTATTTGGTGCCGATGTCTACTGTTGCTTTGTCTAATGTCATTCCTTGTGACTTGTGTATCGTTAAATCCCATGCCATTTGAAGTGGTATCTGATGGCATGTACCCCTTTTCATGGGAGAAATGGGTGCATATGTTGGGTGTGAAATGTCCCATGGTGTTCCTTTGTATTGGCTAAAGTCGAAAACCACGAAGGATGGTAATTTTGGGGGCTTTGAGTCAATTGAATAAAATATTGAAATGACTTTGCGAAGTGCGCCATTGACAAGGCCTGCATTTACCCACAAGTTGTTGGTGAGCATGACGTTTTGTTCGTTGCATAAGATCACTTTTGCGGGAAAATGCTCATCTTTTGTTGTAGTAGAAGTTTGTTTCCTTTGTTGTTCTATAGAGAAAAGCGCTACTGGAATGTTCAATTTTTTAAGTATTTTTTTATTATGCAATCCAACTGAGTTGGTCGTTGCATATAGGTGCATGGATTCTTCAAAAGTGTGTTTCTCTTCATGCGTAAGAGATGAATTTGTCCTTGACATTAGGATTTTCCAATCTTCAAGAGTAGATATTCCATTTCTGACATTTGTGAGTATTTGCCAAAAAGCAACCTGGGATGAGTTAGCTCCTTGTTGGCAAAAAACAGTTGAAAGTGTTATGAATGTGTCAAAGTTGCAACAAAGTGAAGTGCCACGTGATGTCTTGACGTATAGAGGAATGTATTTTACAGGTGGTATTTGGCCTAAATCTCTGACAAATATAATCAAGCGATTACCAAATGGTGCATTTCAATGAAGGGGGAATGCCTCTCTTGGATGATCGTCAATGTGAGAAAGAATTTTTGGACCGATGAAGCTCATTTCATCAATGACGATGTATTCTACATGATGGAATTTCTCTTGCAGTTGTAGGAGTGGCTGGCCTTCAAGAGGATGCATTGATTGGATAGGGATACGAAGGGTAGAGTGGATTGTGAGGGCATTTATGTTGAAGGCTGCAACGCCGGTTGGTGCAAGTAACAACAAAAGGTTTTTGTTTGTTGGTGATTTTTCCACAAATGCATGGTGCAGACATTTAATCAAATGGGATTTTCCTGTCCCAGCTATTCCTTGTATGATGATTATGTGTGGGGGTTTTGGCAAAGGGGTTTTGAAGTGAGAGAAAATAATGGTAAAAGCTATGTTTTGGGTAGGAGATAATGTGTGATCTTGGGGAAGGTTGGAAAAAGAATGATGTTGGTCTTGAATATTTGAGCAGTTGAACTCAATGAAATTTATGGCAGTTTCTTGCAAGTGGAGAGGGATAAAAGTATGTGACCAATTGTGGTTGGCATCGAAGTCATGGTAGCCAATCATGTCGAGGTCATCAACTTCAATATTGTAATTTGAGTGGAGTTGAGAGAGGATTTGTCATTCATTCATTTGCATGGAATCAAGAGGGGTGTCAGAGGTAGATTGATCTTCAGTATGTGGGGTTTGTGGGTTTTCAATTTCTCGGTGGACATGCCATGGTGTATATGTACCTTTTTTTTTGTTCCCAGTGTGTAATTATTTCTGCATCAGTTGAACCATTGTCATTGGGGAGTGTGTGAAAAGGGAAATATAATAGTAATTCACTCCAACAAAAGTGGCATAAGAACGATCATCAGAGGAAGGAATGACATTGTATCAAGGCAAGACATGTACAATCACTGGAGGGAATATGTGTTTCCATCAGTTTTTTTTCCGATGAGAAAAAAATGACCAAGAGCGTGCAGCTTCAAGGAGGGGTAGTGATTCCAATGAAATTGGTCTGTTCATGTATGCAAGGATAAATTTTGGTGTCGAAAGGGGATTCTCATTATCTTGAGAAATGCGTTTGAAAACAATCTTGTTAACATTATAAGAAGCAAACATATGATTGCACAGAGAGAGAGAGAGAGAGGTAGCTTTTGTAACATATGGCATGTTTCTTGCACTCCAATGTATCTATCTGCAATGGTTTCTGTAAGGAGTTTTCAGATAATAGTAACAATAGGTTCTTCTAGAGTGGCACTTTGTGAAAGTCATGATAGAATTTTCTGGCAGCTCTCAGATCTTGTTTCTGATTTTGCTACATACTTTGAAATATATTTTAACACAGCATGGCAAGATAGAACTGGCTGACAATAAACATTTTCTCTCCACATTTTCTCTCCAGATAGAAAGTAGATTGGCATTGTGAATATTCAATCTATCATCATTGCAAGCAAGGGCATAGGTTTTATGACCTTTATCATCAATGCAAAGTGAATATGTGGAGTTTCATTCCCACGGTACTCCACACCGACAGCTAAGAACATTGTCTTTCTTGTGAAGACAAGAAGATTCATGACACTTTGTCTGACGTTGAACACATTTGATGAGCTTTTCATAGTATTTAGATTGGGTTGACTTGAAGATTGATGCTATGTCAAGGAGACATGGGTTATGAATTGTTGATTGGTGAAGCGCAAGATTTCGATGTTCTAGCTGGCATGGATTCCAGGCAATTACATAGTGATCAAAATATCTATGTGCATCAACAACCTCTAATGCATTGTTTCAGTCAGTAGTGTCCATATTTGGTGCATTTTTCAACCAAAGGAAGCCATGAATTTGTGCAAATCTTTTATGTTGCCATTCGTATCTGAATATAATATGTAGGTAAAAGTTGGTTAAAACATATATGCAATGTATAAAATTAATGCAGAGAGAAATGGATATTAAAAAATACCTGCACCAATAATCTATTGCGTGGAGGCCTTTTTGTAGGACTTCTTCGAGGAAAATTGTATATACAATGCATATATTGGGATGTTAGATGTGGGTTTTTAATTATGTTTTGAATTCTCCATTGGAAGTGGTTGTCTGAATTGGAAGGAACATTGGTAGGCATGATCATGTGCAAGTCACACCATTTAGTATCAGCTGCACTGAGAGTAAAAAAGAATGTTGGACTTCCTATTTGTGTGATCATGTCAGTTAGATCAAATCATCATTTGTTCCATAAAGACCATGTTCCCCGTAGGCCTGAACTGAACCACATTATTTTCTCGGGTAATTTTGAATTTGGAAAGTCACAAAGACACTATCATAGGTCTAAAACCGTTGTTGCCAAGTTGTTCTCAATGTACTTCTTCACAAAAACAATAGCAGTTGTTTGGCTATGGTGGCACACTAGAATGTTATAAAGGTAGTAGCAGAATCTTGGATGTTGGCCAAATTGGTTATCATGGTAGTGCAACAAGTGCAAATCGTATTCATGCATCTCAACTTTTGTAATTCTTGGTTGCATGATCATGGCAATGCTTGTAGGAAAGAGTGTGGGGAATTCCATGGCAAAGAGACCTCTAGTGTTGTATTCATTCATAGCTATTAAAGATATTGGAGGCCAATCAACTGAATTTGAATGGGTCACGTGCAAATAATCACATATGTGCTCAAGTTCAGAACATGAATTTGGGAGTACTGGAATGAAATAAGAGGGTTGGATTTCTAATGGAGGTAGCATGACATCAGTATCATAAGTAGAATCAATATTGGTTTGACGGAGTTCAAAAGAGGAGGTGGTTACACTATGAAGAAGAGAAGAAATATCTATAGGGTGATCTGGTAGAGAAGAAATTGCAGATGATCTAAATTGGACATCATTGTAGTAATGGTCATTTTTTATTTTGTATTCAAGTGCTGCAAAGACATGTTTTATGCAAACAAAGAATTCATAAGCCTTTTCAGATGGATTGTGCCTTTTCATAATGAGGATGTCTAGGTCAAAAATAATTGGGGTAAGTATTTGGCAATAGTAGTGATGTCTTGAGGGAAACTAATTGTATGGCCACTATATTTGTATTGACCACCATGAGCATGAGTGACTTGTAGAATGGGGTTCACACGGGCAATGAGAATTTCCTCAACTTGTGTTAAATGTTGAAGGACATATGGTTGTTCACGAAGGTCCATGTTGTTTAGATGAGAAAAGTAGAATTAGATGATGCACAACAAAAATAAGAAAGGCTACCCTGTAAAAGTCTTGTCTTCATTCCTGGGTATGATTCTTTGCATTGTAGAAATTTCACCATAGATTAGACTGATTATGCAATGTACTAAAGCAAAATACTTAATCTACTTCTACAATCAAACTTGTGGAAGCTTAATCGATTTTGAGAAAGATCAAATAGAACACGTATAATAGAGAAGAAGATTCAATCACACATGAAAAATAGGAGAATACTCTGGGGAAAGCCTCAGCTAAAAAACCCCGCTATCTGTATTATCATACAAGTGGAAATATCTCAGGATTACACAAAGCTTTAGCTCACAAGCTATCCAGCTCTCAGTACAATCCCTCACTGCTTCTCATAGACAAAATAGACAACACATATGCCTTCCTTCAGTCCTCCAATCCTCCTATTTCCTTGCATAGTTTCTCCCAGGTCCTCAAGATACCACCTGTGTGTAATAATTCCTCACACACTCCTCTCACCTTTGAAATAACTGTGCAATCCTCAAGGAATGAATTCCTTCTGAACACAAGAGATATTCACATGGGAATATTCTAGCAACTAATAATACATTGTCCCTTCCTTTAGTATCAACTGGGTCTTTTTCTGAACTGACATGCATGAGTTATTTATGAGAGAATATTCAGTTATCGGGAGAACACTAGTTGCATGCATGCATGCATTAATTGATTAAACTCACAATTAGTTCCACAAATTGTTTGGAACTATTTTAACTGGACTTAACTCAGTTAACTCAACTAACTAATTACAACTCAAGTACAAGTCATCCTTATCTCCTTAATTAAGGGATAACTTCCTCAATCAAAGGGATAATTGTTGCATGTCTTCACATAGAATTCATGTTTGATTTTTTCCAACTAATTAACTCAAGATGAATTAATTAATTATGTTTTAAACAATTGCTGAGACCAAACTTGAATTTTAATTCTCAATTTTATTTCAGGGACTAATTAAAATTGGAATATATATTCTGAAATGCTATCTATAGCAATGCTATTTTTAGCATTTCTTGTTGCTATTTTCAACACTCCTTATCAACAAGAAAGGGATTATCTATCACCTTAATCCTGTCTTTGTGGAACTCTAATTTACACTTTGACAATGGATTAGTCAAAATTTCAGCATCTTGCTCCTTGGTCGAAATATACTACAACAACATGATCCTCCTCGCCAGACAGTCTCTGAGATGATGATGTTGAATGTCTATGTGCTTGGACCTGTCATGAAATACTGGATTCTCAGAGAGTTTGATACAACTCTGATTATCACAATAGATCAAAGTTGGATCCATCCTCTGATCAAACAAACCAACTAGAATTTTCCACATCCAAATGGCATCACATGCTGCCTAACTGGAAGACGTGTATTCAGCCTCTGCTGAGTTAAGTGCAACTAACCTTTGTTTCTTGCTATACCAAGAAACTGCAGCTGAACCAAGGTTGAAAATCCCTCCTGATGTGCTCTTCCAATATGATGGACTCCCTACCCAATCTGCATTTGTGAAGCCCTATAGCTTCACTCCCTCTGACCATCTGTACCATAATCAATACTGAGATGTGCCTCTTAGGTATCTCAAAACATGCTTCGTTGCCTTCCTAAATAGCTTGGTAGGCTGAACCATAGCTTGACTTAGCTGGTTCACGAAAAAAACAAATATGGTTGTGTGTTCACTAAATACATCAGTAAACTCACAAGTTGCTGATATACAGTAGCCTCTACTACCTCACCTAAAGTAGCATCCTCCTTCCTCCAGTTACCTGCTAGAGGAGTCTGCATGGGCTTGCACTTTCCATGTGGAATCTCCTGAGTATCTCATTGGCATACTTTCCTTGAGACACAAACACTTCCCCATCCTTTTGCCACACTTCCATGCCTAGAAAGTAGTGCATGAGACCCATGTCTTTCATCTCGAACTCTCTTGCAAGGTCCTCCTTGAAAGACATGATCAACTGATCATCACCTGTCAATATTAGATCATCAACATAAAGAACAATGATCAACTACTTACCTTCCACCATGATGTGGTACAAGTTCGCATCTACTTCACTCTTTGTGAAGCATAACCCAGTGAAGTAGTTGTCGATCTTGGTGTACCAAGCACGAGGTGCTTGCTTTAGCTCGTACAAAGCTCTCTCGAGTCAGCACACATGTGACTCATGACCGAAGGTCTCAAATCATTTTGGCTACTTTATGTACACCTCTTCCTCAATCTATGTTGATAGTGCAACATCAATCTGATAGATGAGTACCTTGCTAAAGGAGCAAAAGTCTCATCATAGTTGATCCCCTCAACCTGTGAGAAACCATGGGCAACAAAACTTGCCTTATGTTTCTCCACACTACCATCAACAACTTTCTTTACCTTGTAAATCCAACGGGAACTCACTACTAACTTATTCTCCAGTCTTGGAACAACATCCCAAACACTGTTCCAAACTATGGAGTCATACTTCTCGACCATAGCATCAACCCAAACTGGCTGCTACACTGCTTCCTCAAAGGAAGATGGTTCGGTCTCTACACATTCCCCAACAAGGGCCATGTAACCAGTGTACCGCTCAGGTGATCTCCTCTATCTGTGTTGAGAAGATGGCTCTCCCACATTCTCTCTCACATCCATCAACAATTTGTCAGCTTCCCTTTAGTGTTTCTGCCCATCTCTGGAAGACTCTGCATGAATGGATGTCTCCACTCCTGGAACCTCTGCATGCGGTTGCTCTGCATCAGTCTGAGGCTCCTCCTCCTTAGGAACCAAAAGTTCCTCCTCTGCATGAAACTTGATCTCCCTCTCAAGGGAAACTCGCATGGCCTTCAGCTCATCGAATTTAAGATCTATGCGAACCACTATCCTCTGGGTGGTAGGAAAATACACCCTATAGTTGTGGGGAGTATCAGTGTACCCCACAAGTATCCCCAACTATGTTGCTGGCTCTAGCTTCTTCTGGGCATCCTTGGTCACATGGAAATAAACCAGTGATCCAAAGATCCTAAAGTGACCCACATTTGGTCTCTTCCCGGAGAAGGCCTCCTCTGGTGTCTTCATCCCAAGTATGTGATGTGGACTTCTATTCTACAAGTAAATTGTTGTGTTGCATGCCTCGACCCACAAATGAAGTGGTAGGCCTTGGTCATGCAGCATCACTCGAGCTGATCCCACAATATTTTTGGTTCTTCCTCTCGGCCACCCCATTCTGCTGTGTGTTATGAGGTGTCTTTCACTCCCGTTTAATTCCTTTTGTTGTACAAAAGTCCTTAAACTCTTGAGAGACATACTCTCCACCATTGTCACATCAAAAGGCCCTGATCTTCTTTCCAGATTCTTTCTCAACCAAGGCTTTGAACTCACAAAACATTGAGAAGGTTTGATCCTTCTTCTACATGAAATAGATCCAGCATCTACGAGAAAAATCATCAATAAAAATCACATAATACCATTTTTTAGCAGTGGATCCACACACATCTGTATGAACTCGCTCCAAGATTGCTTCAGCTCGACTGTCTCAATAATGAATGGAATATTTTGCATACTTACCCAACTCTATGTGCATCAGGAGGTCTTTCTCCTCCAAGGTACTGAACAAACTCTTATTGTTGATCATGTGGAATGAGGCTCCACTGTCAAGAAACCAACCACAACTCATCATCGATGAAACCATGCATGTGATGAGGATAAAATCCAATTCGAACTGAGAGGCCAGTGCCTCACCTTCTGTTGTGCTATACAATAACCCCCCATTTCATAAAAATTTACTTTCAAAACTATAATATGAAATGGGTCCCTTTTAGATTAAACTGGTATCAACTTATCATTCCTCAAAAGGTCCGGAAGCAAACAAAACATTATAAAACCTTTTGAGTTAATATATAATTAGTCTTATAATAAAAAATGAATAATTCTTTATTATTGCGATAAAGCGATCACAAGATCGCATATCGCAATAACAAAGGATGCATAACAAAGGACCCATTGGTTTTTCCCAATGCGACAAGCGCGAATAACTATCGGCTACCGGGAAAATAAGCAATCATAACAAAAGGCCCCTCTCTTTGCTCCAATGCGATATCACTATCGGCGATCGGGGAGTGCGATATGTATGCAACGAAAAGTCTTCTCCTAAAAGCTCCCGATGCGAATTAACGATATCGCTATCGGCGATCGGGGATTCCACAATAACATAAATGAAACCACACAAGCATTCCTCTGATCCCCGATTGCGATAAACCCAAGCGCGACTTTCAAAAAGGATTAATATGGGTTGGGTATATTGTCTTAATTATTATTAAAAGCCTTTCTCTTCCCGATAGTGATTCACTTGCACCCAACCGCCAAAAATCAAAGCCACGCTTAAATGGACTATTCGGCAAATAAAGGATATGATGAGCATTTAAATGATTGACAGGTTTAAACGGCCAATTAATGGACCAGTTATGCCAAAATCGCTTCATATATTGTATCCGCGGAAGCCTTATTTTAATCCTCCATTATTCATTGATTGGCATAATTATTTCATACTTGGTTTTCGCCATCTATTCTCCGCATTACGTTCATTTTATCTCATGTGCAGAGCTCCTCCGTAGTAGCGAATTCAGGCCAAATGGGGAAGAAATCTAAGAAATTTGGAACAGCTTCAGCCTCCGTGGTAACAGGACAACATGTTGCTGATCCGTGACCAAGTAAAAAAGGATTAATCTCAGACACCACATGTCTTGGTCTTGGTAATACTACTTGGCAAAGTATATACAACCTAGTCGAAGCCGAAGAACCTCAGGAAACATCTGTACAAGCTACAACAGGCTCGAACCGGAAATCCGAGGCTACTCTAAAGGATTTGGCCAATTCTTACCTACACAGGATAGCGGCTCGAGATAAAATTCTTCCATACACAGATGTGGTAAGATGGGCAGTTGAAGAAATTCCAATTATGAACAGAACATTCTGTAGTATTCGGTTCGTTTCAGCCCAATTATTTGAGACAAATGTACCATTTTCTCGAACCAGAGAAGAAGTATAACAAAACATTTTTGGAGAAGTTCAGAGATGAAAATGAAACTGAGTCAGCGTCTATACGGGAATGGAGACAGAACCCAGTGAAACACAAACATGAGTCTTTGGGTAAGTACTATGTCGATTCCTTGTGTTCTCCTTATTGTTATGCTGGAGCTATGATGTGTCGAATTTGGGGGTTGCATGAATCCTCAAAATTTTCCATAGAGATGGTACCCTTAATGGAAGCGGCATACAATAGTGAAATCATGGATTGGGGGAATATATTATCTGATAAGTTAGCAACAACTATTCTTGAGTTCAGAAACAAATCCCGTGTTACTGATAGATTCATCCATCCATTTTACTTTAGTGCCTACATCTTAGACACCCTCTGTTTTAATTCTGAGTTTCCTGTGCTGGGGTGGAGATGGAATCCACAAGACCCCATGCCCATTCATATCTATCACCAAAAGTTGTGGAAAGCCCATTATAAACACCACCTATATAGAGTCTGCAATGGATTCATGTTACCTATTTACTATGAAATTTTTAATAAACCTACTCCTAAGATTTCCTCTCAAGCAGAGATTGACTTGACAACCTTAGGAACCTGGTTCGGAGAAGAAAAATTTACCTATGTAAGAGTTCTCGGCAGTCAGGCCAGGCCTCATGTCCTCCCCTTGTATATACCAGACAAACTATTAGCTCGAGAGATAGCATATTAGCTTACATCCGCATCAGCTACAAAGACTCTAAGGAATTCAAAGAAGCAAGTCTGGCCTCCTTTTCCTCTAAGGTGTGGCGTCTACACTCTGCATGATTACAAACATGCAGAGAAGGAGGCGGAAAAGATTAATATACTAAATCTCGCCACTCTTCCTAACAGATGCTTTGATCCAAACAAAGTCGTCTATAATGTTCTAGAGCAGGCCAAACTCACTAAATTTGAACATAAATAAGATGAGTTTGATGACCTATTCTCCTCGGCCGAGTCGCTATTTCAGGTGCAAGCGATAGCTAGAATGAGATACCACGACGACGGGTTAGTTTAATTTAACAAACTTAGAGAGCAAAGGTTGCAAACTCTACCTCTAGATTTGTTAGCCACTGCCCCGATGACATAGTCAAGTGAGCCTGAACAACAACTTACCAACGAACCTCCTGCTACATCAGAAATTTTTGAAGAAGTCCAAAGAAGAGAGTAGGAGGAACTTCGGAGGAAAGAACAGGAAGAAGCACAGAGGAAAGAACAAGAGGAAGCACAAAGGAAAGAATAAGAGAAAATACGTAAGGAGGAACAGAGAAGGTCGCAGGAGCAGAGCAGCAAGGATGTGAATGTCGACACTCAAATTGACCCGAGATTGCTCCAGGAATGGTAGCAATTTGATTCAATTATAACCAATCTTGAGAGCTCAAGGGATGTCGATACATCCAAAGCGGCCGATACACAGGATACAGCATCGAAAGAGGTTCCAAGCAAAGGAACCAACGGTCTACCCCCTACTACAGAATTAGAAATAATTCCCAAGGATCCTTCGGATCAAATCATTTTGCAAGTGGAGGATATTCCATTGGATGTCTTCTATAGCCCAAAACACAGGGTTGTAATAAAGTGACAGCGGAAAAGGAGAAGGATTGATCAACCTTCCATGTTCCCTGAACAAACAATAACAGCCAATGTAGTTTGGAAGGAGGAATTCGATCCTTCCAATGACCTGACAAAGTTGTCCCAATATGTTGGAGCCTATTTGGCGGCCACCATGGACAAGGCATCAGAGGTGAGCAATTTGTTAAAAGAAAAGGACAAGGCGATCGCTTCATCACAAACACAGCTATCGGAGGCACAACAGAAAGCAGAACAACTACAACGGCAATTTTCCACGCAGCAACAGTTAAATAACCAACTGAACAAACAGTTGCATGAAGAGAAACATAGGGCATATTTGGGTGTGATTCAGAGACAGAAAGAATTATCGGAGGCATTAGCAAAATTGAAGACAATGAATGAACAGATGGTAAAGACAAAAGATGAGCAAATTTCTCAATTATCAGCTCAAATAGAGAATTTCAAGAGACTTCCCCAGCCTGTCGATTTCAGAGCAGAGGAAATACAGTTTAATAAGGCACTGATAACAAAAATAAGATTGTTGTGTCAGAAAATTGCTCATGTTGAACCTCTGTGTGACATAACAACATCTATAATAGATAAATCCGTTGATGCCAGACAGGACTTAGAGCAGGCCGATGAGCCCTTAACGGATTTTCTTACTTGGCAGGACACTAATGAGGGACAGGCAGTGAACTTGCCTAAAATCTTAGAATCCCATAAAGAAATTCTATTCATGGAGTGGCAAATCCCAATTGATGAAGGCAGAGAGAGTGGTTTCTAGATGAAAATTATCTACGAACAATTTGATTGAATTGATTAACAATACTCTCTATTTATCTAACATGATCTCTCAATGCACACCAGGTAAATTACTATTGGCCAAAACATTGGAGCAATCATGTTACCAAGAGCTAGAAAAGAATGGGAGATTGATCACAAGGATTAAAAGTTTAACTTGGGACACCTATTGGTTGTTCCTGGTAAAACCACACAGCCAAAGAGCCGCCCTCAAGTGCCTAACGGATGCAATCGGGCGTATCCTTCCCGATATACACGACGCCACCTATGCTGCTCAAATCAATTCTCGTCTTAGCCGCCCTCAAGAAGTGGAACCAATGCTAGCAATATGTCAACTCAGGTCAAAAGGCAAACAGCCAGAGTGATGAATCATGCTGCCGACTACCAGATTGCTGCGGGGGAGATATTCAAGATCAAGTTATACCAATTTAGTAGCACTTTAATTTTGTAGTTTGTTAGTTTAATTTAGTATTTATAGACCCTTTCATGTATTTAGAAAGGGTCGTAAGTTTTTGTATATGACTTAAGCCTGAAGTTGCACTACTGTACTTCAGGCATATTCTTTTATAAAGACCGGACCAATTATTCCAATTTTGATAATGAAGCTTTTATGTGGATGTGCACTATTGCCTTTATTTAAAAGTATTTTTGAGTCGGAAGAAGGAATTCAAATTGCGATTGATGTTGGGAATGATTTGCAGCTCATATGGTACTACTATCTATGTCTAAATTCATTCTTTTTATGTGAATTTTTATTTGATCATTCTTGCTATTATTGAATATATGCATGTGTTTTAACAGCAGTCTTTATACTTTCCACTACTGGATGTTTACAGTTTGCTTTTCTTCTAATCATACATGTATTAGTAATATAAAAAGAGAAGTGTAACAATGTTTTATTAATTACTTCATTCAACTATTTGAACAAAGCAATTATTATTTAAATGAATGTCTATGTTTATTGAATAGTGTCATCTATATTCCTATTGACGAACACAGATCATCAAACGTTGCACTTAAGAAGAGAAGCTTCCCGGGATAGAATAGTCATTTGTGTTTTCGCTTATAGATTAAGTCCTCCATTCATTATCACTTATTAGAAAACCAATCACTCATCCACCCCTTTAATTCATTACTGGGAAACTAGTCCCATTATATCTAGTCGAAGCCACCATCCCAAACGGAAAAGGAGTTGTATTAAGGTCCGGACCGGGTGGTTATCCCCCGATATTGATGCAACGATTTTCGGGGCATCAACATTTTTGGTGCTAGAAGGTGGGCATCAACTATGAATGGCGAGTAAATCAAAACTTACAGACCATTCTCAGAGTAAATCACCCTCCACCTCACCTCGGACCTCCCATTTGCATTCTGAAACACCAATGTCCAAACGAGAAGAAGAGGGATCAACTACCACTGCTCAACCCCATTTTACTTCAGAACGTTTAAGTCTGGAGTCACCTGAAGTTCAGTCTATCATCCAGAAACTTCAAGGATTTTGCATATCACCTCAGAAATCTGAAGTATCTCAAGGTAGTGAGACTTTGCAATTCCATCTTCCTCATCCTCTCACCAGACTTCAAAGTGAAAAACTCGGCATTGAACCTGCTGAGTTGCCTTTACCCCAAAGGAAAAGGGCTAAAAAGAACACTGAAGGTTCTGGTAGTAGACCTTTTCTCCATCATCTTCCATCTCATCATCTCTAGTGCGAAGTCAAACATCCACTTCCCCATTACATATTGTTGTTCACCAGGGATCACCACCTTCAACATCACAATCTATTTAGTCTTCAATACCACCTCCTCCCCAAGCGCCTGGAACACCACCGACAATTGTTGGTACTCCCAAGATGGCTCAGAATCCATGGAACAGTCCTGGTGCGGTCACTATGCCTGCACCATTACATCCATTACCTGACTATCCTGAGAAGTGGTTACCAAAGTTTAATCCAGACGCTGGAACATTAGCTGAGGAACACATAAATAATTTCATGTTGTCAGTTAATCTAAAAGGAGTAACAGAAGAAGATGTTGTAGTTAGGCTTTTCCCCTACACGTTACAAGGATCAGCTGGGTCTTGGTATTTTTCCTTGCCCTCTGGATCCATTACCAGTTGGAATATCTTTTAGGAGCAGTTTCTTACCAAATATGGTGATGATAGATCCTTGGCGACACTGATTAATGATATTTCAAATCTAAGGATTGAATCTAGAGAACCAATTAAGGAGTTTAACTCCCGATTCAATAAGCTCTTGAATAAAATCCCCACTGGTTCCAAGCCAAGTGAACAAATTAGAAGCAAGTGGTACATCACAGCCTTACCTTCAAATATAGCCATTTTTGTAGATAGGGCTGGGAAACCAACTTTAGCCGAAAACACGAAAGAAGCCCTCATTGTGGAAAAACGTATTATCGCTTTGGAAAAGAAAGTTGCTCTCGAAGACAGGAAATCCAAAAGAGTTTCTTTCAAGGATGATTCAAAGAAGAAAACCCCCAAAGATCCATACGATATGGAGGGCCTACAAAAGGTCCTCAAAACAATGTCAAATGAAATGGTTGAAATTAAAAAGCAAGTAGTAGAAACTTCAACAAAGAAACCATATAGGAATTTTAAGAAACCTGAGTCAAAACCACCAAATGTTATATCTAATGCAGATTCAGACCCTGAAGAAGAAGAAGATGAAACAATTTCACCATCCGATGAATTCGAAGAAGAGGAAGTTGTTGAATGCCATGGAATGTGGGACTTCATATTGCCTAACTCCGACACAGAAAATGAACAAGAAGCTTTTCCTGTGATTACTAGGAGTAAAATTTCCCCTGAACCTGTCCAGGCAAGTTCAAAGAAAAGGAGTGCAGATACTACTATTACAAAGGAAAATGTACCCACAAAGAAGCCGGCTACAACAGTGCCTCAAAACCAACCATCATCCTCAAATATACCTTCAACATCCAAGACGTTGGTAGTATCGGATTCAATGGATTACAATATTGTTGATGATATGAAGAAAACTAAGGCAAACATCACCATGTTTGAACTTAGCAAATTAAAACATCAGCAGAAATTGCTTCTTAAGGAACTAAATGATGTTCCTTCTTCACCTCTTCCTGGTGCTAAGCTGCAAATGATTCAGGACAACCACCTTCTGGTAGAGTTGAGGCTACTGATACAATTCTAATTGGAGATAGATCAAATTACCATACCCGCACTTTTCTATTAACCTACGAAATCTATAATCAAAATCTACACAACTGTTTGATTGACTCAGGGGCATCCTCTAATATAATGCCAGCTTCAGTTTGTTCTAAACTGAACATAGAACCCCAAAAGTCTTCAATTCAAATTATGCAGTTAGAGAGAACCAAAGTCCAGGTCTTAGGGAAAATAAACTCTGTGACTATCAGGTTATCGGCTGATCCACGAGTAGTTCAAAGAATTGATATCTTAATCGGTGATATACCTGAGTTTTATGGTTTAATCTTTAGCAGGGATTGGTCTAAGAAGCTCCATGGGTATATTTCTACCGATTGGTCCCATATGTGGCTACCCTATAAGGGAAAGCCAAATCAAATAAAAATCAATCGGGAGAAACACATGACCCATACTGTCACAGAATTCGAACAGGAGAATCAACCAATAGCTTTTAATAATAATATTTTGGGGAATTACTCTTCTGAATCATTCTTTGGCAATTATATTGCCCAACCATATCCTTTCTCAGTGAACAATTTCACATCCCAAATCGAAAATTTTTCACAAACCGATAGATCAAGATGTGTTAATGTTGTTGAGAACACCGTAAATAAAATTGTTGATAATTCTTTATTTTGGTCTTTATATTTTGACGGTTCTAAATCCAGTGAAGGATCAGGAGCAGGGTGTATTTTAGTTAGCCCTGAGGGAGAAAAAACAATGCTTTCTTATAGGTTAGAATTTGAATGCACGAATAATACGGCTGAGTATGAGGCCTTGGTGCAAGGACTATATAAAGCTATTGGCCTGAAAGTTCAATATTTGAAAGTGTTTGGCGATTCAGAGATTGTCATAAAACAAGTCCGAAATACAATCCATTGTCTCTCTAGTCACCTCAAGCACTATCAGTCTTTAGTCCAGGAACTTATATCTCATTTTTTAGCATTCAATATTTCACCTATTCCCAGATCCTAGAATGTGGCAGCTGACTTGTTAGCCAATGTTGCTTCTAAACTCCTACATTCTGAAGACTATAGCCCAGATAGATTTTCAGTAGAGTTGATTTTTAGACCATCGATTCCTGACAATGTCACCAATTGGTGAGTGTTCAATCACGATGAAGACATCTTACATTTCTTGACTTCCGACAAGTCCTACAATGATCAAATCCTTGATGAAAGCGATCATGATCTTCAGATGAAAGAAAAGCATGAGGAAAACTTGATACCAAAACCTGTGGTTAAACTTGAAGATATCTACAATATTAAAGATAGGTTTAAATAGGTAACCAATTCAAAACTCCAAAGTTCTACCTTAATATTTGAATTGATAAATCTTGGTATTGAGCAGAACGCTCAAAATATCAATTTAGGACTAGGACTTTCTGTGGAAGAAAGGATAGCATTCATTAGATTATTAAGAAAAAATAAACATGTCTTCGCTTGGAAATATGATGACTTAAAAACATACGATACATCAATCATCCAGCATACCATTCCAATGCTTTCTGAACAAAAACCAGCTCAACAAAAGTTGAGGAAAATACATCCGAACTTAGAGAGTCAGATTAAATCAGAACTCAATAAACTCTTGAAAGCTAAGATTATTTTTCCTGTTCGGTACTCAAACTAGGTTTCCAATATGGTGCCTGTTAGGAAGAAAAATGGCGACATCGGGATTTATATAGATTTCAGAAATCTGAACAAGGCAAGCCAAAAAGACAATTTCCCATTACCTACCATGGAGCAGATACTCCATTCAGTAGCAGGTTCTGCGCTAATGTCCTTTTTAGATGGTTTTTCAGGATATAACCAAGTTCTGGTACATCCTAATGACAGACTCAAAACTACCTTCAGAACAAAATGGGGAACTTATGCCTATTAGAAAATTCCTTTGGACTTATTAACGCAGGAGCTACATTCCAAAGAACAATGGATATAGCCTTCAAAGGATTAATCAACAAAACAGTAGTTGTCTATTTAGATGACACTACTGTATTTTCCAAGAAGAGATCCAACCATTTACATGATTTGAATCAAATCTTTGAACGCTGTAGAAGGTATGGTATTTCACTCAATCCCAAAAAATCCTTCTTTGCTCTGAATCAAGGAAATCTCTTGGGCTTTATCGTTTCCAAAGATGGTATTTATATTGATCCCGATAGGATTAAAGACATTTCTGAAATCCCATTTCCTCATAACAAAAAATCCATGCAGTCATTTTTAGGTCAAATTAACTTTGTCAAAAGATTTGTTCACGATTTTTCTCATATCATTTTACCATTACAAACCATTATTAAGAAAAATTCAGTGTTTAGATGGGGATCTGCGGAAAAGGAAGCATTTGATTCAATCAAACAATCAATAAGTAATGCCCCCGCTTTAAACACTCCTAATTTTTCTAATCATTTCATATTGTATACTATCGCGTCCAATTCATCTTATGCAGCGATACTCACTCAGATTAATGATCACAACTTGGAAGCACCGATTTAATTTTTTAGTTCAAATTTTCAGGGTGCAGAACTAAATTATTCCGAAGTTGAAAAACAAGCCTTTGTTGTGTATAAAGCTGTCAAACATTATAGACCCTTCCTTTTAAAAGCCCATACAAAAGTTATAGTTCCTTTTTTTGCAGTAAGGCAATTACTGATCCAAAGGGAATTAGGTGAAAAAAGGGCAAATTGGGTTACAGCACTTCAAGAATATGACTTGGAAATCAAGCCAGAAAAGATTGTTAGAGGCCAAGGTTTTTGCAGGTTATTAGCAGGAGCATCCAACATTCAAGAATTAGGTGATACAGAACATATTAAAGAAATCAACCAGATAAGTATCACCAATTATGAATCTCAATATGCAGATTTTATCTTTTATTTGAAAAATGGATATGCACCTCCTAATCTTTCTTATAAAAACAAACGGGCCATTAGATTAAAGGCAAAAAACTTCATAATCATTAATGATGTACTTTTCAGGCAAAATTATGATTCAGTTTTATGAAGATGCCTAGAAAAACCTAAAGCACAAAAGGTTTTACAGGAGCCACACGATGGACCAGCAGGAGGACATTTTGGAGCTGACACAACAGCCCATAAAATCATTCAGGCTGGATATTATTGGCCCACCTTATTCAGAGATACTCACGAATATGTAAGGAAATGTCAAAGTTGTCAAATCTCCAGTGGAAGACAAAGAAAACCAGCTTTCCCTTTGCAACCAGTCAACATTGATCAACCTTTTGAACAATGGGGATTAGATCTCATTTGGGGAAATAACTCCACAGTCCTCCAAACAACATAAGTATATCCTTACTGCTACTGATTACTTTACCAAGTGGGTTGAAGAAATTCTGTTAAAGACAACAAACTCTAAAGGAATTATAGAGTTTATTGATCAATTCATCATTACTAGGTTTGGTGTCCCAAATGCTCTTGTTTTTTATAATGCATCTTATTTCTCTGGAAATGCCATGTTTGAGTTGCTATTAAAAGAGGATTTAAATTGAAATATTCTACAAATTACTATCCCTAAGGTAATGGTTTGGCAGAGTCTACCAATAAAAATCTACTCAAAATTATTAAGCGAACTATTGAACAAAATCATAAAAACTGGCACAGATCTTTAATATTCGCACTATGGGCTGATAGAATAATGCAGAAGGCCTCCACAGATACTTCTCCATTCAATCTTGTATATGGGAAAGAAGCAGTACTACCGACCAACCTAGTGCTTCCTTCTCTAGCTCTAGTTCAGTTTATTGAAGAAAGCCCCTCTTCTTCTATCCAACTCAGACATGATCAAATCTTAAAATTAGAAGAGGAAAGAGAAAAGGCCAAAATTACTCATGCAAAACATCAACAGATAATCAACTCATCGTTTGATTCAGCTTCATCTAGTTTGAAACAGTTGCAGGTTGGTGATCTAGTTCTGAAATGGGACAAAGCCCATGAAGATAAAGGTAAACACACCAAGTTCCAAAAGATGTTGCTAGGAACATTTCAGATCAGCGAGAAGATAGGACATTCGGCATTCATATTACAAGATCTATTAGGAAAGAGAGACTCTCTTCCTGTTAATGGCCTTATCTTAAAGAAAATCTTCAATTGAGGAGGTAACCCCTTCTCCTTTAATTTCAGTAGGTTTTGTAGTTTTTAGGACCATTAGGAAATAAAGTTGTAAAATAGCTTCTATTGGCCTTTGCTATATTGAAAAGTTGCTCAAAAGAAGTAATTTTAATATTTACTTTTGAAAATAGAAGCCTTAAACAAAAGGGACAATTTCTAGGAAATTAGGTATATTCACATTCTGAAAACCCCATTTTATTTTTGTGAAATCTTCTCAAGATTTAGAAATATTGTAAATCATTTAATGTTTTCAAACTGGCCACAAAAGGGTTATCAATATCAAAACATAAACTAATTCAATCTTAGCATCTTCAACTCTTACCTTGTCATCCATTCCCTCTTAAGGAGAAAATTGTCCATCCCACTCATCCAAGTTTATGATTACTCAGAGTGTAATTACAAAATATTTGATATAAAAGATAAGGGGTCTTATCACAAGCCTGCTTACCATGATCATTGGGAAATAGTTTAATCAACATTACCAACACTGCATACCAAAACAGGGTAATGGCTTATAAAGTATAAGACAAGGGGTCTCATCACGAGCCAGCTTGTTCGGTTAGATTACAACCAATGAATGGCATTGTCAAACAGCTGGCCACCAAACGAGGACAATGGATTTTTATCTTACAAAATAATAGAAAAGAAAAAGAAATACAAAATATGAAAGCATATTTTGAATTCATTCTTTTAATCATACTCTGAGATGGGAGGGATCATAGACAATCAAATGGTCAAAAGGTATCCCTGTCGAAACTATGAACGTTTGCTGGCAGCAGAGGCTCTACTTATGACAAAGGAGTCAATTAAAAAGGCTAAGTTGGAAAGGTGTTTTATTTTATCATTATCAACCAGTAGAGGCCAATTTAAAACTTAGAATGTATTTAATTTTAACAAGAGAAGAAATTAGCAAAAATAGCTTTTATTATATTCAGAATGTATGTATACTTAGTTATATTAGAATTTTCCTTTTTGATAAGGTGTCTATGAAAAGAAAGTTCAAATATTTCAATATTTCTCAGAGATAACTGTTTCTCCCAGCGAATCGCCAATTGTTGTGCTATACAACAACCCCCCATTTCATAAAATTTTACTTTCAAAACTATAATATGAAATGGGTCCCTTTTAGATTAAATTGGTATCAACTTATCATTCCTCAAAAGGTCCAGAAGCAAACAAAATATTATAGAACCTTTTGAGTTAATATATAATCGCTCTTATAATAAAAAAAGAATAATTCTTTATTATTGCGATAAAGCGATCGCAAGATTGCATATCGCAATAACAAAGGTTGCGTAACGAAGGACCCATTGGTTTTCCCCGATGCGACAAGTGCGAATAACTATCAGCTATCGGGAAAGTAAGCAATCATAACAAAAGGCCCCTCTCTTTGCTCCGATGCGATATCGCTATCGGCGATCGGGGAGTGCGATATGTATGCAACGAAAAGTCTTCTCCTAAATGCTCCCGATGCAAATTAGCGATATCGCTATCGGCGATCGGGGATTCAGCAATGACATAAATGAAACCACTCAAGCATTCCTCC
The DNA here is from genome assembly GCA_000404065.3 of Pinus taeda. Classification (NCBI taxonomy): domain Eukaryota; kingdom Viridiplantae; phylum Streptophyta; class Pinopsida; order Pinales; family Pinaceae; genus Pinus; species Pinus taeda. Next base: position 212,954 of record APFE031262528.1, read on the forward strand.
GATCCATGATTACGATAAAGCTAAGCACGACTTTCAAAAAAGATTGATATGGCTTGGGTATATTGTCTTAATTATTATTAAAAGCCTTTCTCTTCCCGATAGTGATTCACTTGCGCCCAACCACCAAAAAATCAAATCCACACTTAAATGGACTATTCGGCAAATAAAGGATATTATGAACATTTAAATGATTGACAAGTTTTAACGGCCAATTAATGGAGCATTTATGCCAAAATCTCTTCAGAGATTGTATCCGCGGGAGCCTTATGTTAATCCTCCATTATTCATTGATTGGCGTGATTCTTTCATACTTGGTTTTCGCCATCTATTCTCTGCATTACGTTCATTTTATCTCCTGTGCAGAGCTCCTCCGCAGTAGCAAATTCAGGCCAAATGGGGAAGAAATCTAAGAAATTTGGAACAGCTTCAGCCTCTGTGGTAACTGGACAACATGCTGTCGATCCAAGACCAAGTAAAAAAGGATTAATCTCAGACACCGCATGTCTTGCTCTCGGTAATACTACTTGGCAGAGCATCTACAACCTGGTCGAAGCCGAAGAACCTCAGCAAACATCGGTACAAGCTACAGCAGGCTCAAACCAGAAATCCGAGGCTACTCTAAAGGATTTGGTTGATTCCTACATACACAGGATAGCGGATCGAGAGCAAATTCTTGCATACACAGATGTGGCGAGATCGGCCGTTGAAGAAATTCCAATTACGAACAGAACATTCTGCACTATTAATAGGAGAGTATTCGGTTCGTTTCAGCCCAATGATTTGAGACAAATGTACCATTTGCCCGAACCAAAGAAGAAGTATAACAAAGCATCTCTAGAGAAGTTCAAAGATGAAAATGAAACTGAGTCAGCACCTATACGGGAATGGAGGCAGAACCCAACGAAACAAAAGCATGAGTCTTTGGGTAAGTACTCTGTCGATTCCTTGTGTTCTCCTTATTGTTATGCTGGAGCTATGATGTGTCGAATTTGGGGGTTGCATGACTCCTCAAAATTTTCCATAGAGATGGCACCTTTAATGGAAGCAGCATGCAATAGTGAAATCATGGATTGGGGGTATATATTATCTGATAAGTTAGCAACATCCATTCTTGACTTCAGAAACAAATCCCGTGTTACTGATAGATTCATCCCTCCATTTTACTTTAGTGCTTACATCTTAGACACCCTCTGTTTTAATTCCAAGTTTCCTGTGTTGGGGTGGAGATGGACTCCACAAGACCCCATGCCCATTCATATCTATCACCAGAAGTTATGGAATGCCCATTATAAACACCAACTATATCAAGTCTGCAATGGATTCATGTTACCTATTTACTATGCAATTTTTGATAAACATGCTCCTAAGGTTTCCTCTCAAGTAGAGATTGGCTTGACAACCTTAGGAACCTGGTTCGGAGAAGAAAAATTCACTTATGTAAGAGTTTTCGGCAGTCAGGCCAGGCCTCATGTCCTCCCCTTGTATATACCAAACAAACTATTAGCTCGAGAGATAGCATATCAGCTTACATCCGCATCAGCTACAAAGACTCTAAGGAATTAAAAGAAGCAAGTCTGGCCTCCTTTTCCTCTAAGGTATGGCATCTACACTCTGCATGATTATAAGCATGTAGAGAAAGAGGCGGAAAAGATTAATATACTAAATCTCGCCACTCTTCCTAATAGATGCTTTGATCCAAACAAAGTCGTCTATAATGTTCTAGACCAGGCCAAACTCACTAAATTTGAACATAAGGAAGATGAGTTTGATGACCCATTCTCCTCGGCCGAGTCGCTATTTCAGGTGCAAGCGATAGCTAAAATGAGATACCATGACGACGGGTTAGTTGAATTTAACAAACTTATAGAGCAAAGGTTGCAAACTCTGCCTCTAGATTTGTTAGCCACTACCCCAATGACACAATCAAGCGAGCCTGAATAGCAGCTTACCAACGAACCTCCTGCTACATCAGAAATTTTTGAAGAATTCCAAAGAAGAGAGCAGGAGGAACTTTGGAGGAAAGAACAAGAAGAAGCATAGAGGAAAGAACGAGAGGAAGCACAGAGGAAAGACAGAGAGGAAGCACAAAGGAAAGAACAAGAGAGAATACGTGAGGAGGAACAGAGAAGGCAGAAGGAGCATAGCAACAAGGATGTGAATGTCGACACTCAGATTGACCCGAGATTGCTCCAGGAATGGCAGCAATTTGATTCAATTATAAGCAATCTTGAGAGCTCAAGGGATGTCGATACATCCAAAGCGGCCGATACACAGGATACAGCATCGAAAGAGGTTCCAAGCGAAGGAATCAGCGGTCTACCCCTACTATAGAATTAGAAATAATTCCCAAGGATCCTTCAGATCAAATCATTTTACAGGTGGAGGATATTCCTCCATTTGATGTCTTCTATAGCCCAAAACACAGGGTTGTAATAAAGCGACAGCGGAAAAGGAGAAGGATTGATCAACCTTCCCTGTTCCCTGAACAAACAATAACAACCAATGTAGTTTGGAAGGAAGAATTTGAACCTTTCGATGACCTAACAAAGTTGTCCCAATATGCTGGAGCCTATTCGGCGGCCACCATGGACAAGGCATAGGAGGTGAGCAATTTGTTAAGAGAAAAGGACCAGACGATCACTTCATTACAAACACAGCTATCGGAGGCACAGCAGAAAGCAGAACAACTACAACAGCAATTGTCCACGCAGCAACAGTTAAATAACCAACTGAACAAACAGTTGCATGAAGAGAAACAGAGGGAAGATTCGAGTGCAATTCAGAGACAGAAAGAATTATCGGAGGCATTAGAAAAATTGAAGACAATGAATGAACAGATGGTAAAGACAAAAGATGAGCAAATTGCTCAATTATCAGATCAAATAGAAAAGTTCAAGAGTCTTCCCCAGCCTGCCGATTTCATAGCAGAGGCAATACAAATTAATAAGGCACTGATAACACAAATAAGATTGTTGTGTCATAAAATTTCCCAAGTTGAACTGCTGTGTGACATAACAACATCTATAATAGATAAATCAGTTGATGCCAGATAGGACTTGGAGCAGGCCAATGAGACCTTAATGGATTTTCTTACATGGCAGGACACTAATGAGGAACAGGCAGCGAACTTGCCTAAAATCTTAGAATCCCATAAAGAAATTCTATTCATGGAGTGGCAGTCCCAATTGATGAAGGCAGAGAGAGCGGTTTCTAGATGCAAATTATCTACGAACAATTTGATTGATTTGATTAACAATACTCTCTATTTATCTAACATTATCTCTCAATGTACACCAGGTAAATTACTATCGGCCAAAACATTGGAGCAATCATGTTACCAAGAGCTAGAAAAGAATAGGAGATTGATCACAGGGATTAAAAGTTTAACTTGGGACACCTATTGGTTGTTCCTAGTAAAACCATACAGCCAGAGAGCCGCCCTCAAGTGCCTAACGGATGCAATCAGGTGTATCATTCCCGATATACACGATGCCACCTATGTTGCTCAAATCAATTCTCGTCTCAGCCGCCCTCAAGAAGTGGAACCAATGCTGGCGATATGCCAACTCAGGTCAAAAGGCAAACAGCCAGAGTGATGAATCATGTTGCCGACTACTAGATTGCTATGGGGGAGATATTCAAGATCGAGTTATACCAATTTAGTAGCATTTTAATTTTGTAGTTTGTTAGTTTAATTTAGTATTTATAGACCCTTTCATGTATTTAGAAAGGGTCGTAAGTTTTTGAATATGACTTAAGCCTGAAGTTGCACTACTGTACTTCAGGCATATTCTTTTATGAAAACTGGACCAATTATTCCAATTTTGATAACGAAGCTTTTATGTGGATGTGCACTACTGCCTTTATTTAAAAGTATTTATGAGTCGGAAGAAGGAATTCGAATTGCGATTGACGTTGGGAATGATTTGTAGCTCATATGGTACTATTATCTATGTCTGAATTCATTCTTTTTATGTGAATTGTTATTTGATCATTCTTGCTATTATTGAATATATGCATGTGTTTTAACAGCAGTCTTTATACTTTCCACTACTGGATGTTTACAGTTTGCAATTCTTCTAATCATACATGTATCAGTAATATAAAAAGAGAAGTGCAACATTGTTTTATCAATTATTTTGTTCAACTATTTGAACGAAGCAATTATTATTTAAATGAATGTCTTTGTTTATTGAATAGTGTCATCTATATGCCTATTGACGAACACAAATCATCAAACGTTGCACTTAAGAATAGAAGCTTCCGGGGATAGAATAGTCATTTGTGTTTTCGCGTATAGATTAAGTCCTCCATTCATTATCACTTATTAGAAAACCAATCACTCATCCACCCCTTTTATTCATTACTGGGAAACTGGTCCCATTATATCCAGGCGGAGCCACCATCCTAAACGGAAAATGAGTTGTATTAAGGTCTGGACTGGGTGGTTATCCCTCGATGTTGATGCAACGATTTTCAGGGCCTCAACAAGCCCATATCTTCATAACACAAGGAAATTCATTCCCTCGGCCTCAACAGGCTATACTAGCACTCCTCATGCCCTCAAGTTTAGCTTCCTACCAAATCAAATTCTTTAGGCCAACAACAAAAGAATAGCCAACACATAAAATAGTAATCAATCCCCCCTTGGCCTGTTCAAATGAATTTTTATTATTTTACTTGTGTGTCTCTTCATGTTCCTTGTGGAACCTTCTTCTAGATATATCTTACTAACTGTATAATTAATTAAGCAGTGGTTCCAGCTAACACCACACAGTTTCATCTTCCTTTTTCCCCTTAGATCATGTATCCATTTCCCATGCTTCAGGCCATTAATAAAAATATAAACATTTATAATTCATAGTACCATTACATTACAAAAATTAAAGGAGTATACCAAGGGTGTCACAAACCCCAGCCCCTTAAAGGGAATATCGTCCTCAATGTCCTTGTCAACAAAAGAACAAAAAAACTAAGATTTATACGTAGCACTTATATCCACTTATATAGGAATCAAAATATGGGTACAACACCCTTATTTTCTCAGCCATCTCTGCGGTGACTTCATGGGGTCCAAAGTGTTTCCATTTCACCTTGACTTGCTCTATTACTCGATTCTGAACATGATTTTCCTCCAATCTAGGATGCATAGTGGTTTTGGTTGGAACTCTCCCTTAGTTCCACCTGTATGATAGAGCAGTCAACAACAAGATTCAAATCATGAGCATATTTCTTAAGCAAGGAAACATGAGAAACATTGTGTGCTTTCATTGTGGGTGGCAAGGCCAATATGTAAGCCACTATCCCCACTATTTCCAAGATTTGAAATGGTATGAAACATTTGGGTGCCAACTTAGCACATGAGCCCACTTTCAATGTGCTTTACCTTGGCTTAATGCAAAGATAGACATGCTTTCCCTCTTGGAATTATTTATGCATTCTTTGTTGGTTTGCATAACTCTTCTATTTATCCTAGGCTTCCTTTAACTTCTCCTTGATCTAGAACATCTCTTGCTCCATTTCCTTTAATATATATGGCCCAATTATTATCCTACTCACTAGATCATCTTAGTTTATAGTATTGTTGCATTTCCTACCATAAATTACCTCAAAGGGACTCATTCTCAATGAGTCTTGATAACCATTGTTATATGCAAACTCTGCCAATGGAAGGTAGTCTTCCCACTTCCTTGATTGGTGCATGATATACATCCTCGACATGTCTTCCAAGATTAATCTCACTCTCTCTATTTCACTAGTTGTCTGAGGATGGTACGAAGTGCTAAAAGTTAGATGGGTTTCAAGACCATCAAACATTTACTTCTAGAAGTTTGAAGTGAACTCGGCATCCATGTATGATAATATATTTTTAGGTACTCCATGCAACTTAAATATGTCCTTCATGAAGATATGTGTTATATCAATTGCTTTATGAGTAGATTTAATAGTTATAAAGTGATTTTCCTTGCTCAACTTATTCACTTCCACCATGATAACATCATGTTGCCTAGTTGTCTTGCAAAATATTGTGATGAAGTCAATGGATATGACTTCCCATTTCCACTCTAGGATTGGAACTGGGTGTAATATTCCAGTTGAATGCCTACATTCTACCTTCACTTGTTGGCATTCAAAACACTTGGAAAGGTATTCCACATTATCTTTCTTCATTCATGGCCAATAATATGCTTTCTTCATGGTTATTATCATCTTCTGGTAACCAAGATGACCTACATAAGGTCTCTGATGGAACGCATCCATAACAAGCTTCCTTAAATCAATTGCATCATATACATATTTTATTATTTTGAACACCGACATGCCATCATTAGAGAGTTGGTAACTTTTTCTCATAGATCCTTTTGGTTCCTTCTTCCAACACTTCTTCATATATTGGTAATGCTCATCATAAATAAGTGCCCCTTTAATTCTTTCTTTGATGTCAAATGATCACATGCTCAAAGTTGTTATGTGGACCTCTTGCAAACTCATGTTGAGTGCATTTTCCACCTTATTGGCTTCTTCGTTGTTGTGCTTAATATCAAAGTTTAAATCACTAATCAAAGCCAACCACCTAGCTGGTATGGCATTTATCTTGGGATGGTCAAACTAAAATTTTAGTACACCATGGTCTGTTATCAACACAAATATCCTTCTCAATAAGTAATGTCCCCACATTTTTAATGCATGCACAATGGCTACCAAATCCAAGTCATGAGTTACATAATTCCTTTCATGATCATTCAACTCCAGATATTCATATTAGACTACATGTCCTTCTTCCATCAGGACTCCACCATGTCCCTTCTTACAAGCATCAATGCAAACTACAGAATATTTTTCTTGGTCATATATTCTCAAGATAGGTGCACAATTGAGTAACTACTTCAATTGTTCAAAACTAGCAGCACATTCAAGAGTCCTTTGAAATTTTACTCCTTTTCTTTGTAAGCCAATGGTGGGATGCCCAATCTTTGATAAGTTATGTATGAACCTTTGATAATAACCATCCAATCCCATAATGGGTTTGACCTCCATCATATTCCGAGGAGTGGGCCATTCCATTATTTCTTTGATCTTTTCCAAATCCATGACCACTCATTCCTATGAAATTACATGCCCCAAATAGTGAACATGGATTTGGAAAAAATCACACTTGTTGATTTTTGAATACAATTTAAGCTTCCTTAGTAGTTGTAGAACAACTCTTAGGTGGTATTCATGCTCTTCTCCAGTGTTCAAATATACTAGGATATCATCTATGAAGATTGATAATTATCTATCCAAATATGATCTCAGAACATTATTCATCAAGCACATGAATGTGGATAGGGTGTTTTTCAACCCAAAGGTACCACTAAAAACTCATAGTGGCCATACCTCATCCTAAAAGTGATTTTATGAATGTCTTATTCTTTGATTCTGACCTGATGACATCCAGACCTCAATTCAATTTGTCAGCCCCTTTCAATTGATCAAATAAATCGTCTATTATGAGAAGTGGGTATTTATTTTCCCTTATTGACTTATTCAACTACTAATAATCTATGCACAATATTAGCATTTCATCCTTCTTTTTAACAAATAGGGAAAGGGCTCCCCATGGTGACAAAATGGGTCAAATGTCGCCTTTCTCCATCATTTCCTTCAACTACAATTTCAACGCAATAAGCTCGAGTGTGCTCAAGCAATAAGGATTCTTCATTGTTGGCACTAATCCTAGGATCATTTTGATAGTGAAATTGAAGTCTCTTTTGGGTGATATACTTGGAAATTCATCTAGAAACACGTCATTGTATCTCTTTAACACCTAGTGGTCTTAAAATTAGTTTTAATTTCCTTTTAATTCCTCAATCTCATGGACAACAAATAGAACACAACCTTTTCTACTATAATGCTTCACCTTAAGCACAATTTTTTTTTGTTTGTATAACTAGTCTCCTAATCCCTTACAGTGTTCTCTTTTCACCCTAATCATTAAAGCATTCCAATGCTTTATTATAATATTTGACTTTGCTTCAATGGGTTTCCCACCAATACATTCCAATCAGAATGTCATAAGACCCAAAGGAAGCAAATTCAGCTTGATTGTAGTGGTCATGCCACCAATTTCCACAAGGAAAGACTCAACCATATTTGTTAGTCGTTTCTTTGTCCCAGTGATGAGTTGAACAAGTCATGATTCCTCATGGACTTTACTTATAAATTCACATATTGCTACAATCTTAGGGCTAATATAGTTGAAATTATATCCTAGGTTAATTAAAATTGAAACCAATAGTTTTTTTTTACCATACTTCCATTTGAATAATTGTAGCTTATTGGTATGTCTACCCATCATCTAATGCAACATAAATCCTAGGTATGCTTTGGGCCACATCATTCAAATTTCTTGCCTCTTGTAACTTGTATAGCATCATACCAGTCTATTTTCCTTGAGGACAATTTCTCTGTAACCATGATTTCCTCCACAAGTCCAACATTGGACAGATCCTCTCCTGGACCCCTTAGTTGGTTCATTTATGTTGATGGTTGCAGGCTCTTGTTGATATGCATTCCTGCTAGAAGCATTAAAATTTTCATTATTTTCCCATTGTTTATATCATGAGGTGCTTTACCATTTTCCTTTGAAATTCCCCCCTATCTTTCTTCTTCCAATCAGTCTAGACTTTAATCTTATGCTTACATTTTTCATAGCAGTGCTTGGTCTTCAGGATAACTTCCTCCAGAGTCTTTGGTTCATTAAAATCTATTACATCATGGTATGTAGGTGGTAATTTTAGAATATATCTCTATATTTTAGTCCTTTCATCCTTGATATAAGGTATAAACCTCAGTAATCCCAAGAATCTACTTGTATACTCCTCAAGTCTTAGTTGTCCCAAATTGTGTTCATAAAATTATTTGACCTTGTTATCATAATATTTTTCAGATAGGTACTTCTCTCAGAAGTACTTTTCTAACTTCCTCCATGAAATATCCTTTTTTCATAATGTCTTTTTATATTCTCTAGTCCTCCCACCATATCATCCTTTCATTTTAGGTTGAAAATAGCCACCCTAGCCTTCATATTCTAGTAATAATCATGCACCTTAAAGTACTTCTTCATCCCCAAGAGCCAAACCTCTGCATATCTGCTTTCATTACCTCTCCATCAAAGTAGGAGGCTTAGATTTCTTGAATTCCTCTAGCATGAAACTCTTCTTACTTCTCCTTTGATGATAATGTTTCTTAGTTGCATTGTCTCATGACCTATCACGTCTACTTATTTCTCTCTCTAGAGTGTTGATTAGGATTGTACCTCCTTTTGCATATCTATGCCTTTTCCTCGTCTTACTATATTCAGCCCCATCCCACTTGTTCTTTTCATTTTTTTATAGTCCATTTTTGGACTTGTATCTCTCATGATGGTTGGTAGCAAACTCTTGTTGTCTCTATATTTGCAGATCTGATAGACTCTATAATAACATAACATTCACTTTTTCTTTTTCACAGACAATATTTTTGATATCTTCCTTGCAACTTCTTATTTGATCTCTTAGACTTCGAAGAGTGCCCATTAGTTCAGGAGTGTCCTCCTATTTTATCTTGTTAGGGTCCAACCCTAACCCGTTTATTAATGCATTAAGCCCAAGAGGCCCAGTAAAAGTTGTGATGATTGTAATTGGTTTACCCACAGTCTAAAAAGGGACCACAATTATTTATTTTAGTTAGGGATGATAATAAATGGACCATGTCTAAAAAATAAATCCCATAAGTGGTTAATTTTTTTTATGCAATGGACCACAAGCAGTTAGGATTTTGGTTCTAATAAGACTATATATATTTTAATATAGTGAGGGAAAGGGTGTCAAAGTGCTATTAAACTTGAGTTCTGCTCTCCTGGACGTTTCCCCCACAAAGAGGAAAGTGAACAGAGTTCTTGTTGGTCTTAATAGAATATTTCCAATTTTTTTCATCACTGGTGTAATTTTCATGGTATTTCTGGAATTACGAACATTTATGCAAGTTAATCATATCACAAGTGGGATCAAAGCAATTTCTTGGGCCAACCACACCAACAATTTTAGCCAAAAAGAAATCTGAGTAGAGAAATATCTAGTGTAGTAAGTTGAGTTTTTCATTGTTGAGTGGGCATTGGCTTTTTTTGCAAGGATAGTCATGGGGTTGTTATTTGAATGGTTAACATGTTAGCGGGCCTTTGCTCCATCCTTTGAGATGAGGATCCCCATTGCTATCTGACGGCCTGCAGGACCTACACTTCGTCGACATATAACACCATCGAAGGTCCCGCGTTGACAATTTTCAAAATACAACCGTTGACGAGATCAACGGCTAAGATCTTAGTGGAACCTAATGGGCCCCATTAATATGTATATTATAAGGCCAGTTTTTCTATCCTCTAGCCTATAATTTCTTCTTTTCTCACATTAATTAACATATTTTTGGCTATAATGTGCTTAATAAGAAGATTAAAGGATGTTTGTCATACTATGTGGCCTAATGTGGTTAATGTGCAGGAAGCAGGGTATTTTTTAGTGCATTTACTATGCAGAGCCACGTTGGAGGAAACTAGAGGAGATGTAGGAGGTTTGTCCCCTGAATTTACTCTCCTTCAACTCGACTTGATCCCTAAAATCACTCATCTATAGCTCGAAGTCTACTAGAAGCCAATGCACTCAAATAATTGTAAGGATCTGAGGGAGCTAGATCCACTTTTTTGTGATTTTGATATGTATTCCTCTTTCCAAGGATGTTTCCCCTCAAACATCATTGTATAAATAAACAAGCCTAAGGGCTCAATAATATTGGAATTTTTTAGCAGAGAAGAGCTACTAAGAGCTAGGAGCTTGAGATTGTCATTTTCATTTTCCTTTGCATGATGTACTTGAGCTTTGTCTTATGTCAATAAAAAATTTATTATTGTCTCATATATGAGTTTTTGTCAGAGGGTTGAGTCCCCTTGGGTTAGGGCCCAACCTAGAGGCTCCACTCTCTCTTTGTGTATCTTATATATGCATTACTTTTAGTAGAAGTACCTCTCTCTTTCATAGTAGAAGTTTACTCACAAAAATTGTTGTTGTAGGTCTCGTTACCACCTCTCTTCTGGGAAGTGTGGTTGAAGAGTTTTTAGTAGCAAGCCAAAAATATGTGGTTATTTTTCTTTTCATATTTTTAGACCTTAGATCAATACTATTTTACATACTCTGTTTCCGCATATTTAGGAGTTAGATCACATTCTTCTTTAAGATTTCATGGATGTAGGTAAGATGCATGTCGCAAGTTAGATTATCTTTTGATGTAATAATATCCAACTCATCCTTTCTTGTTGTTTGTTTTCATAAACTTCAACTCATCCTTTCTTGTTTAGTTCATTTTGCTACAAGTTGAACATTAGCTTGGTATTCTTTTCAAGTGAAAAAAAGGATTGTTTGTTTGGTATGAAGGTACTACCAGTGGATTGCAGGGTTGGCACACTCATCCTACATTTCTCCAATAATAATCAACCTCTTCCTCTTCATCTCCCATTACCCTCAAAACTCTACCACTGAAACTATATTCCTGGGCCATTGAAGGACACCATGTGCATTTTCTTTTGTGCAAGATTGGCCTCTGAGAGGTGATAGGATTGGAAAAAGTGCCATAAAATATTCATACACCTTCATCTACCCTCTCCCCCTTTAGAACACGTTTTTCACCTTCAATATGCTCACAGATCCAATCGTATAGCAAAACGGGACAATCTTGTAGCATCTTGTAGCAATCTTGTAGCAGTCTTGTAGCATCTTGTATCACCATGTAAACTTGACCATATTTTTTCCAAAACCTTTGTTTTTATCTTTTAGGCTTGAATAATGACCCTTAGGCTCTAAACCTATGATTGAGGAGGACCAAAGACAACTTTAGATTTTCCTTTTCTTCACTACAGCACAATTTTACAATTAGGGTTAGAGGACGAATTTCCAAATTTGAATAGTGATGATGACTCTCTTATGAAATTCACATGGACACTGTCACTAAAGATAAGTTTCTTTCAAAACATTGATTAAGACGATGATTTGTCAATTTTAAATATATTAGGCATGTTTTCCTTGAATTTATGCTCTCTTAGGGTTTCAGTTAGAAGCATTGTTATTTCATAAGTTAATTTCCTGTTCAAAATAACTTTTCACATTCTACAACTAGACTAATGTTCACATTCTCGCAAAGAGCATTGGATTTACATTTTGTAAGTAGATTAGTATTTTCATTTCTACAAATAGCACGGCCTTTACATTCATATAACTAGTGTTAGCCTTTACATTTGGATTAATAACATTTTTACTTCTACAAGTAGAATAATGTTTCCATTCATGAAATTATAATATAACTCTCTCTTTTCATGCAATTTCCTTCCTTGAGGTAGCTGAAAGAGTGGTCTTCGTATGCCTTGATTTGGTCCATTACTTGAAGGTGGCATGAGTATAACTTGACTTGTGCATATAGCATTGTCACCTCTTAAGTTTGTATGAACCCCAAGTTGATAATTAAAGTTGGTAGCCTTGGGAGTCTCAACATTCTTGTTTTGATACTGAGGTTCATCAATTTTCAGCGTCATTGTCGTGGAGGTATCCAATTAGTGTTGTTTCTACTTATAAGTTTCCTTTATTTTTCATCTTTTGTTTCACATCAGCACTATTTGACTTGAAAAAAATTCAAAAAAAGAGGAAAATCTCCTCCAAAAAAACCCACCCCTTTAATAAGTCAACCATCACTCTTCATTAATGACTGTGAACTTCCCTCTCTAACCACAGGGGAGTTAAAAAATCCTTCAAGTGAGCAACCTAAAATTTTTTAAGAACCCATAAGGGAGGAAGGGCCCATATCACCTATCCAAACATGGCTTAAAATAGGTAGAATGAGTTCTTTCCTATCCAAGAGGCCAATGGGGAGGCCAGAATGAATAATATCAACCCCATTGCCCTTCCACATTTTAATGGACTAACATCTAAGGAACCTGACACATTCATGTTTGATTTTTTTGGAGTTTGTAGGACCTATGACTATACCTCTGATGAAAAAAAGTTGAAGTTGTTTCCCTCCACCCTCAAAGGTACAACCTTGCATTGGTTTATGAGCCTACCTAAAGGCAACATCACCACCTAGGCACAAATGCAACAAGCCTTTAATGAAAAGTACAAGGATTAATGTAGGCCCAAGGAGACAAAACAAGAAATCTTTAGGATGACCCTAGGACTAGATGAGTTCTTAGAAGACTATGAGGAAAGGTTCCAACTCAACTATAGGAGGGCTAACTATACCCTTGACCCTGAATCACTCAAGATGATACTTCTCCAAGGGATTAGGGAGGATGTAATGGAGGCCCTCAATATGTTGTCTGGAGGAGATATTTACCAGCTAACCTATGATGACATCAAGATAGTATTCAAGAACCATTCTAGGGCTACTAAGAAAAGAAGAAGGTTTAGTCAAGTCCTGGTCAACTCTTCTCCCTCCACCTCAACCATCAAACATGATATAGGGAGTACGTTGGAAGACTTTAAGAGTGAAATGTTGCATAGTTTTTGCTTGCATGTGGACACTATGCATATTGAAAGGAAGCAAGAGGAAGCAGAAAGGGAACTAGTTATCTTTACCCTCGGTGCACCAAGAGGCATCCTAGAAATGAGTGCCCATTGAAAACTGTAGAGGTGTAATCTGTCTCTGAGGAGAACAATGCAATAGAAAAATGTCCCTCTTTCAGGCCCAAAGGTCGTATACCAAGGGGAAAAGAATGGCTTGGAGCAGCTTTGCTTCATCAACCAGAGGAGGCCCCAAGGCACTTGACCATATTAACAAGGCATGTAGGGTGCACAATACCATCCTTACAATCCAAATTGGAATGCACCTTTCTAGCCTTGGTACCTTCCAATTCATCCATCATGGTCCATGCCCTCTACTTGGTCCTATAATCCTCAGTACCATCCTCAACCTATCAACCCACATTTCTAGCCATATCAACCTCTGCCTCCTCAATGGGGAAACCCTTCACAAGGATGGAGGTAGCAGACAACCCAGCCTCCTACCTTAATGACTCCTCCTCAACCTCAACCATGGTTGCCTCATAACAACCCACCTAATAAACCTCAAATGCATGACCACCCAATCTAAACCTGAACAACAAGCACGCACATCAAGTATATAGTTGGGAAATCCTATCCTTCTTATGTCATGGAAATCCAAGAGATCAACCTTCGATCTAGGAAGGTGCTTCCAGATGCTCACCTACCTTCTCCACTTGAATATATGGAAGAAGAGAAGGAAGATAGTACCTCTCAAACCATTATACCTCCCTATCCTAAAAGGTTGGCCCAACCTAAAAAGCACGTCCCAGAAGAGGCCTAACTTCTAGGAGAATTGAAGACATTGTGTGTTAAGATACCCCTTCTCCAAACCATCAAATATGCCCCCATTTACAAGAATCTCATCAAGGAGGAATGTTTCAAAAGGTCTGGGATAAGAAAAAGAGACGCCCCCACTATCAATGTTGTTGGGAAGATGTCTTATCTAATGTTAGGGAGAGTAATCTCCCTAAAGTACTTGGATCCTGGTAGCCTAGTAATGGATGTGCACATTAAAAAAGATTGGTCCCTAAAACCCTTATTGACCTTGGGGTTGAAATCAATTTTATGACCAAGAAAACCATGTTAAGTATCAACCTCCAATGAGCCTTGGGGAAGACCACTACAGTGTTGTAGCTTGTAGATAGATCCACAGTATCCACTGAGGGAGTTATTAAGGATGTGATGGTCTCTATTGACTCCTGGGAGTATCCCACAGATTTCCTTGTCCTCCAGCCCAAAGTTAAGTTCAATGGGTACCTTCTCATCCTAGGGAGACCTTGGTTGGCCACTGTTGATGCTTATATTATTTGCAAGGTTGGGAACATGACCATTAAGAATGGGCATCTCTCAAAGCAGCTTGTATTATGTCCCCCCGCTCAACCCTTTGTTGAGCATGATTTACCCTTGTGGGTAGAGGAAGGCAAAGAAGAAGGCATGTATAAGGCATCCCTATACCTAGTATGTACATTAGATATTGTTGTAGGAAGTAGGTAGCTAGATGAACATAACCTTATTCACTATTTCTTATGAATCAACCTCCTACTAACATTCCAATTGATGAAATGGTGGAAGAATCCTTAGAGAAACTTGATAAAAATCCATGAACCGATCTGTGTTCTACTGGTTCTGATCTAGATGATGCCAAGGTTATGGAGGTCATCCCATCCAGAACTCTAAAAATCAACTCCTCCCTCTCAGTCGAACAAGAAAAGCAATTATGAATTGTGTTAAGGTAGCATTTTGATGCCTATGCTTGGGACTATAAGGAGAAGAAAAGGGGTACATCCCTCGGTTTGTACTCATAATATCTACATCAAAGAGGGATTAAAACTTGTGTGCCAACCCTAGAGAAGGATGAATCTTTCCCTTAAGGATATTGTAAAAGAAGAAGTACAAAAGTTGTTGGATGTAGGGTTCATATACCCCATTTCAAATAGTGAGTGGGTGTCCCCTCTTGTCAAAGTACCCAAGAAAAATGGGAAGTGGAAGATTTGTGTTGAACATGGGGAACTAAATAAAGCTAAAAATAAGGATCATTTCCTTTACCTTTCATTGATAGAGTCCTAGATGGCCTTACAAGGAAGAAAATATTTTCCTTCCTAAATGGATTTAGTGGGTACAACCAGATTCAAATCAGCCTTGAGGACCAAGATAAGACCACATTAACATGTCCATGGGAAACCTTTTCCTATAGGTTCCTTCCATTCAATTTGTGTAATGCCCATACTACGTTTTACAGGGTAGTTCTAAGTATCTTTGTTGACCTTGTGCATGGAACTGTTGAGATATACATGGATGATTTCACCCCTTATGGGAGAGATTTTCCGAAAGCTTTTTCTAATCTATGCAAAGCCTTAAGGAAATTTATTGAGATGAATATTTCATTAAGTCCTAAGAAATATGAATTTTTTATTAATGTAAGAACTTCCCTAAGCTATTTCATATCCTAGGAGGGTATCCAGGTTGACCCCAACAAGATTTCCATCATTAAAAAGGTCCCTACCCCTAAAAAACAAAGGGATGTTAGAAGCTTCCTTAGATTGGCTCAATATTACAAAATGTTCATTAAGGACTTTAGTAAGTTGGCCTCATCCCTGTTTGGATTATTGGCTAAAGATTTGTACTTTTGTTAGACAGACAAGTTGCAAGAAGCATTTGAAAAACAGAAAGAAAAGTTGACCACTGCACCAATCCTTAGAGGCCCTAGTTGGGCATTTCCTTTCCACATCCACACAGATGAATTAGATAGAGTTGTAGGAGTAGCCTTAGGACAAGTGGAAGACAGATTTCCCTATATATAATTCATCAATAAGAACCTTTCTAAAGTTGAACTCAATTATACAATCACTGAAAAAGAACTCATATCTATGGTGCACTCTTTGAATAACTTTATGCACTATATCACTAGATATCAAGTCTTCATTCATATTGATCATGAAGCCATCAAAAATTTAGTGAATAAACATGATATCAATGCTAAAACAATTAGATGGTTGTTATTATTGCATCAACTTGATCTAACTATTGTTGACAAGTCACGGAAGGAGAATGTGGTTGCAGGTTTTTTGTCAAGACTAACCTTGCTTGCAAGAAATGAGAAAATGGTAGATGATCAACTTCCAAATGAACACCTCTTTTCCATCTCAGTGCTATCTCCTTGGTTTTTCGATATAAAAAATTACTTGGTTGTTGGGAGGTTCCCTCCTAACCTATCCTCCAAGGAGAAGAGAAAGATTGTTAACAAGGGTGCCCCTTTCACCTGGATTGGGGGGAATCTCTTCAAGTTGGGACCAAACCAAATTTTGAGAAGATGTGTAAGAGAGGAGGAGGTATTTGACATCCTCTTAGCATACCATGAAGGACACTATGGGGGTCATTTTTTTGCTAAGAGGACAACTTTCAAAGTTCTACAAGATGGCTACTACTAGCCTAATCTACATCAAGTTGCAAAGATGTACACTACTATATGTGATGAGTGCCAAAGGATGGGCAAGCCTACACCCAAGGATGAGATGCCCATGTAACCTCAAGTGACTTTGGATCCATTTCAGAAGTGGGGCATGGATTCCATTGGGCCCATTGATCCCCCATCTAGGAAAAAGAGGTATATCATTGTGTGCACCAATTACTTGACCAAGTGGGCAGAAGCAAAGGCAATAAAGGCAATAACCGAGTATAAAGTGGTTTAATTTCTAAGGGATAACATCTTCTACATGTTTGGTTTTTCGAGGGAGTTGGTCTCTAATAAAGAGGAAAATTTCACCTCAAATTTCATTTAAGACATCATGAAGTAGCACCACATCAAACACAGGAAATCCACTACCTATCACCCCCAGGGAAATGGGAAATTTGAGGTCACAAATAGAGGTGGAGAACATTTTTTACCAAGGTTATAGCAACAATGGAAAGGATTGGGCAGACCAACTTGTAGAGGCCACTTGGGCCTATAATACCACTTGGAAGACCACCATTGGATTCACCCCATTTGAGCTAGTTTATGGGAAGAAAGCCATGTTGTCCATTGAATTTGAGTATAATACCTTGAGGATGGAAACATAGCTGGATTTATACCTCACTACAGCACAGCAAGAAAGGTTTATCTAGCTTAATGTTTTGGATGAGTTTAGACTGCAGGTTCTCATGCATATTGAGGTAGCCCAACTGCAAAGGAAGATTTGGCATGATAAAAACATTAGGGAAAGAGCCTTCCAAGAGGGTGATTGGGCCCTTATGTATAATTAAAGTTTCAAGGATTTCAAAAGGAAACTGATGACAAAGTGGTTGGGCCCCTATCTAGTGGAAAAATGTGATGAGAATGGATTTGTCCAAATAAGAGCAATTGATGAGGAAGGCATTTCATTGCTTTTTAATGGTTACCAATTAAAGTTATACAAGAAGCCTCTGTCAAAGGAGGAATTCACTAATTCAATAAGCAAGGATATGAATGTAATTGGGGACCTCACAACCCTCAGTTCCTCCAACCTATGATCAACAAAAGAAGGCAAAGAAAAACGGGAAAAAATTAAATTAAAATTCCTAGGTGAAAACCTGAATGAGGCACCTAAGGCCAACTCTGGGGTTGAAAAATTCCATGAGTCAACCCGAAAGCATATAAAGAGAAAAATAAATGAAAATATCCTAGGTGAAAAGCTCCTTTGAGGCACCTAGGGCAGGCCTACAAATTGAAAACCTCTTTAGAGTTAGCCTACAGGTCTCAAAAAAAAAAGAGAAAAAAATGGAAAAGAGAAAGAGAAAGTAACATAGAGGTAAAGGAGCCCTTACACTATTTTTTCTAACAAGTTTTTCTGGGGCTCCAATCACGGTCAAAGGAACAACAGTCAAAGGAAGCAAGGTTCTACATCCCACTTTTCCACCTCCCAAACTAGCCTATTGCATGTCCATCATTCCACCCATCTCCCTACATTACTCCATCATCAGGAAACCCATACCACTCAATTTTTCCTCAACCATGCAATGCTATGAATTGTCCTAAACTACTACAGGATTAACCAGAATTGCTACAAAATTGTGTTCAGCATGAGATGGGTTAGATCTCATGTTTTTCTTGGGGGAATGAAAATGGAAGTCCACCACACCTCCATCATCTTTCATCCATTTAGTCATTTTTCCATCCAAAACTTTGTCTCTGTTCATGATGAAACTCCATTTCCACGCATTCTTCCACATTTTTCACCACCATCGGAGTTTCAAGTCCCTATTAATGGGCTCAATATGAATTATTTAAGATTCTGAATGCATTTCATGTGGGATGTTGTGATTTTGGAAGGGTTTGTGTGACTTCTACAGGAAAAGATCCAATCATGTAGCAGCCTACAAAAACCCTACAAAACCACAGTCGAAGACACCTGATAGCTCCAAAATGAAAACTTATCCATCTTGAAGCATTGAGATACCATCCTTGAGATCTTGGGAAGCCACACCACTCTTCAGGACAAGTTACAAGGTACTAATCACTTCCAACAATAATAGATCACTTGAAGAACCTACATCAGAAGACTTCACTCAGTCAAAAACCTATCAAAGAATATCCATAAAAATATTTTGTTCAGAAAAAGACTAGTGCATGAAACAAGTAGGATGAAAGATAGCACCTCCAGAGGCCAATCAATCGATCGTTGTCCAGAAGTAGCATGCAGGCATCAACAACAACTCGGCGTCACTAGTTAGGCTTGGGTATGATACTCCTCGCCTCTTCATTTAAGAACATAATGGTTCAAAAGTGCTTTTAATGGATGAGGAATGAATTTTATATGTTGGAGGTGGCCAATAAACTTGGCCACTCTCGAATAGTTAAAGTGTAGTTCACACACCTTCCATGTAACATGGATAAGTCAAAAGAAGGAGGGTGATAATTACAAGGAGTGGGGCCAACAATCCAAAAGATGAAATGCATGTATGGGAAGTAGGGGCCAACTCACAAAGTGTGCTAATCCCACTACCACAAGACGAAATAAAAAGGACAAGCCCGATTTCATTTGTACCGAGAAGCTCATTACTAAAACGGTTAGAGAGGCCCACTAAGACATTGAGAGTTGAGTTAGATATGACTAGGGGTCCCCTAGGGTGCTACAAAGAAGTTACAAGTTTGTCTATCAAGTGTTACAGGAACAGGGGCAATTGCTACAGGATAGCAAAAAGTGTTACAGGATTGTAGAAATTGTTACAGGATTACAGAACAGTGCTACAAGATTGGTTCGAGAGGTGAAACAGGGTTCGAATTGACAATAATTTTCTTCCAAACCCCCACAATATTGAAACGATCATCTAGGGAAGGGTACATAGAATTTTATTCTCACCTTCCATGGTCCAAGAAATGAAATAATTTGGTTGAAATTATGCATGTAGATACATCTTGTAGCAAACCCCTGCATAATTGAATTTCTCTTTAAAAAGTTGTTTTTTGTATGAAAGAGGCAAGGTGGCAGCAAAGATAGTTTACTTGAATTTTGGCATATAATTATCCTCTTTCTAACCAGAAGAAGAGTGAAAACCATTTCACCCCTGTCTGGAAACCCTAGGTTGTAGAACACAACACTTCACCAAACATTCTTTAAGAAAACTAGAGGGGATTTCAATATAAGGGAGCCCATAGACACTAACATAATCCATCAACACCCTCTTGTCATAAAGATCTTCCTAAGCCACCAATGGATGGGGTTATTTGGAAAATTATAAGGGTATGATGATGAGATAACCCATGAATTTACCATGGCCCTTCACTCTCAAGGGGAAGACAATGCCACCACTATTGTAAGGGGACTTTCCATCCATTTGAATGCATAGCTCATTAGAAATGTCACCACCATTCTCTCAAGATTTAGATGGGGTAAGGAAGATAGGACAAAAGCTATACTAACCGGTGGATGCAGATTGCAAAATCAAAGAAAGTGGATGATGTTGGCCTCATGGAAGAAAATATGAAGAAAATTGGTGAAGAAATGGATGACTTAAGATTCAAAGAGCCAATCAAGAGGGAGCAATTAGAACTAGAAAATCAAAGGCAAATAGAACAACTACAAGAAAAGGAGGCACAACTTTCCACCTGGCAAGCTTGTCCATGGAGGTCATCTAGTGCAGGAAGCCATCCAAATCGTATGTCATCTTCCTCAAAGAACAATGGTTGCAATTTTAAATCAAGACATTGGTGCAATATGGATCTCTCCCATTTCAGGATTATAGGAAGTTCATTGACTTCTGCCAACAAGAAAGCATTGTATACAGAGCTACATTGGTTGAATTCTACATGCACAAAATGATCCTCATAGATATGAACTCTTGGGACCCCAATTCATGGTTGGGAGATGCGCAGTGGATGGCCCTATCCTCTTGGCTTGTCCATGAGGAATCAAGGATTGAGGAAGTGAAGAAATTTATGGCCAAGGAAGCAAGTGAGCCTTTATATATCATAGCAGAACTAACAAGTCCTAAGGTTGTCATAAGCAACCATAACTTCATCTCTACAAACCCTAAACTAGCCCCTTGCTACCTCGAGAAGCAAGAAAAATCCATCCTTCATTTTGAAGACATTTTTAGGATTTTTGGGACTGAGAGTTTATAGGCCTTCCATATGAGATGGCATGCTCTACCCCACAATCTATAGATCAAGGAATACCACTCCCCTAAGAGGTTGAGGAATGCCCTAGAAAGGACCCCACTCTACAAAAGAATCTTTCAAATATTTAAGATCAATTGGATAGGGATAAATATATTTCCTCCCTTACTATTAGGCTTATAGGAGAGAAGATATCAAGTTGAAGAACAAAGGGAGTGGGAAGCAAGATGCAAATGAAGGATTTTATCCATAAGAGGTTACACCATCTGAGGTGCCTTGGGATGCCAGAGAGGCCACTAGGACCGTGCATGAGCTACAAATCAATAAGTTGCTCAAAGGGTGAGCAACACTTTCAATATAGTGGTGACAATGGGCCCCATCAATAGGTATATTATAAGGCCCATTTTTCTATCCTTCAGCCTATAATTTCTTCTTTTCTCACATTAATTAACATATTTTTTACTATACAGTGCTTAATAGTAAGACTAAAGGATGTTTGTCATGCTTCCTAGCCTAATGTGGTTAATGTGTAGGAAAAAGAGAAACTTTTAGTGCATTTACTATGTAGAGGCACGTTGGAGGTAGCTAAAGGAGATCTAGGAGGCTTGTCCCCTACATTTACTATGTAGAGGCATGTTGGAGGTAGCTAGAGGAGATCTAGGAGGCTTGTCCCTTGTATTTACTCTCCTTCAATCGGACTTGATCCCTAAAATCACTCATCTACAGCTCGAAGTCTACTAGCAGACAATGCACTCAAATAATTGTCAGGATCTAAGGGAGTTAGATCCACTTTTTTTAGGATTTTAGAGGGAAGCAGTCCTCTTTCAAAGGAGGTTTCCCCTCAGATGTCCTTTTACAAATATACAAGCCTAAGGGCTCAATAGGATTCAAATTTTTAAGTAGAGAAGAGCTACTAAGAGTTAGGAGTTGAGACTATTATTTTAATTTTCCTTTGTATGATGTACTTGAACTTTTCCTTATGTTAGTGAAAAGTTCACTGTTGTCTCACATCTAATTTTGTTTCAGAGGGTTGAGTCCCCTTGGGTTAGGGTCCAACCCATAGGCTCCAATCTCTCTTTGTGTATATTATTTATGCATTACTTTTAGTAGTATCATGTCTTTGTTTCTTAGTAGAAGCTTACTCACAAAAATTGTTGTTGCAGATATGGTTACCACCTCTCTTGTGCGAAGTGTGGTTAAAGAGTATGTAGTAGCAAGCCAAAAATATGTGGTTATTTTCCTTTGCAGGTTTTTAAACCTTAGATCAATACTCTTTTACATACTTTTTTTTTACATATTTAGGAATAAAATCACATTCTTCTTTAAGTTTTCATGAATGTAGGTCAGATGCATGCTGCAACTTAGATTGACTTTTGATGTAATAAAATTCAACTCATCTTTTCTTGTTATTTTGTTTCATAAAATTCAACTCAACATTTCTTGTTTAGTTCATTTTTCTGCAATTTGATCATTAGTTTGGTATTATTTGCAAGTGGAAAAAAGGATTTTTCTTTTATCTACAGGTATTGCCAGTGGCTTGTAGGGTTGGCACACTCATCCTACATTTCTCCTACCATCATCAACCTCTTCCTCTTCATCTCCCATTGCCCTCAAAACTCTGCCACCAAAACTATATTTCTAGGTCATTTAATGACACTGCATGCATTTGATTTTCTGCGAGATGGAACTATGAGAGGTGCTAGGATTGGAAAAGTCCCATACAACCTTCATATACCTTCTTCCACCTTTAGAACACATTTTTTACCCTCAATATTCTCAGAGATCCAATTTTGTAGCAAAACTTGGCAATCGTGTAGCATCCTATAGCAATCGTGCAACAGTCTTGTAGCATCATGTAGCACCATGTAAACTTGACAATATTTACTCCAAAATATTGGTTTTTGTCTTTTACGCTTGAGTAATGACCCTTAAGCTCTGAACCTACGATTAAGGAGGACCAAAGACCGCTTTAGACCTGCCTCTTCTTTATTGCAACACAATTCTGCAAATAGGGTTAGAGGACAAATTTCCAAATTTGAATAGTGATGATAAATTTCTTATGAAATGCACATGGACATTGTCAGTAAAGCTAAGTTTCTTTCAAAACAATGATTAAGTGGGTGATTTATCAATGAAAAGTAGATTAGGCATGTTTTCGTTGAATTTATTCTCTCTTAGGTTTTCAGTTAGAAGCATTGTTATTTCACATGTTAATTTCATGTTCAAAGCAACTTTTCACATTTGGCAACTAGAATAATGTTCACATTCTTGCAAATAGCATAGATTTTACATTTTTCAAGTAGATTAGTATTTTTCATTTTTGCAAATAGCACAATCTTTACATTCCTGCAACTAGGGTTAGCCTTTACATTTGGATGAATATCATTTTCATTTCTTCAAGTAGAATATTGTTTCCATTCCTGCAATTAAAATAGAACTCTCTCTTTTCATGCAATTTCCTTCCTTGAGCTAGCTAAAAGAGTGGCCTTTGTATGCCTTTATCTAGTCCATTGCTTGAAGGTGGAATGAGTAGAACTTGACCTGTTGTGCATATAACATTGTCACCTATTAATTTTGTACAAATACCAGGTTTTAATTAAATTTGGTAGTCTTGGGAGTCTCAACATTCTTGTTGTGATATTGAGACTCATCAAAACCCTCCCCCTTGTTAGTCCTATACCATGAATGGAGGTCCCATGTTATGATTTTGTTTTATTGAAACCATATGGTGTTTATGACATGTGCATGAACACAGCCAGGGCCTACATCATTCCAACATTATGGTCGGAGGCAGGGTTCATTATGTGTTAAGATGGACTCCTTCAAACATAAATTGTCGACCCTAATAGTTTTAAGGTAGCTACCAGGACTCAAATTATGGAAAACCTCAAACAAAAAGTGGTTTCCCTCAAACAAAGGCTCACCACCTCAGTCCAAGTAGCATTTGCAGCTGCTATGACTCCAATCACTTCACGCATGGATTCCATCGAGCGAAAAGTCAAGGCCAAAAGCGCCATCGGGGATGGAAACAACGAAGACACCCACTTGGAAGGAGCATATGGATACCATGGATACGAGGGTTCTCATAAATTATTTGGAGGTCACCACTATTCTAACAGTAAATAACACAATATTGACATGCACAAATTTGATGGTTCTAATTCGGCATTTGTGGGTGGCACAAATGGACCAATATTTCCATCTTAATAAGATATGAGACAACGAGACCAAACTACATGTGGTATCCCTTTACTTACATGAAGAATGCCAGAAGTGGTGGCAATGGCACCATAAATGCTACGCTGGAAAGCCAAATTGGAATATGTTTTCTAAAGCCCTTTGTGTTTGTTTTGACAGGGACACTCACTTTCTCGGTCCCCTCACTAAGCTCAAACTAACTCGTACAGTGTGAGAATTAATTCCAGCGTTTGAACAATTTTCGATCCAGACTAAGGGCCTTGGTGATGAATTTTATATGGAATTTTTTATCAGTGGCCTCAAGGAAGCCATCCGGGCACATGTTCACCACTACCTAGTTAGAATCTTGTCACAATGCTTTAGATGAAAAAGCCACTATTAATGACAATCTAGTTGTCATTCCCATCAAAGACACATTCAACCAGTGCTAGTGGCCCCACCCAAACCCTTCCCATTCAAAAAGTTTCACCAACAAAAATTTCATATAGGATAAGGGAAGGATTGCATTACTATTATGATGAGAAATATTCACCCGAACACAAATGCAAGGAACAAAAGTTCTTTTAGACTGACATGACTAAAAATAGCCCATCATGTGAGGTCCATTTAGCATAATTACCTGGGCTAGAGGAAGAGGAACCTAAAATGGCAACTACAAGCATAGTAGCTACAACACCCACACTAGAAGAATCGATTATCTCCCTCCATGCGCTCGCAAGCATTTCTTCTCCACAAATTCTTAAAAGAAAATACTTTATTAAGCATAAGCCACTGCTGCTACTAATTGACAGTGGCAGCATGCATAATTTTTTCCATGGACGGGTATTTGCGATTGTTCATTATTTTATAAGGGTGTATCCAATTTTCAAATCCTCATAGTTGATAGGAGGACCATGAAATGTTAAGGGTATTGTGAGAACATTAGGCTCTAGATGGGGGACTACCACCTTAATACCAACATGTTTACAATTGAAATGGGAGGTTGTGACATAGTCCTCAACACCAAACGGCTTTGAACACTAGGCCCAATTACCATGAACTTCCAAGAGATATATATGAGTTCCAATCAGAATGGAAACACTCATACACTTAGGGGATTCCAGCCATGCTCACCTACTATCATCAGTTCATATAGAATGGATAAGCTCTTCAAAAAGGGCCACCATGGGGTCGTCTCTCAATTCAATGCAATCTAAGCCATTGAATCTAGCCCTCCCACCATTCATCCAGATTTGTAAAAGGCGTTGGGTAACCACCATCAAATATTTGAAAAACCCAAGGAGCTATCCCCCTCCTGTGGTGATCATGATCATAGCATTCCCTTGATTCCTAGTAGCCAACCACCAAATGTTCACCCTTACAGGTATCCATCCATACAAAATAATGACATTGAAAATATTATTCAAGGGCTACTTGAAGCAGGTGTTATTTGTCCTAGCACCATCCCCTATTCATCCCCAATGGTCATGGTCTTAAAGAAAGATGGTGAGTGGTGCATGTGTTTGTACTTTAGGGCCCTCAAGAAGCTCACCATCAAGGACAAGTTTCCCATTCTTGTATTCGATGATATCCTTGATGAACTCCATAACGCAGAATTCTTTACCAAGTTGGATCTTCATTTGGGGTATCACCAAATCATAACGAAGGAACTGGACATCCCCAAGATGACTTTCAGACCCCATGAATGTCACTACAATTTTTTGGTTATTTAATTTGGCCTTTGTAATGCATCATCCACCTTTCAAAGTATCATGAATCACCTTCTCAAGCCCTATCTTAGAAATTTTGTCCTAGTCTTTTTTGATGATATCCTCATCTATAGAAAACATGGGAGACACATCTTCAATAGGTTGACAAGGTGTTACAAATTTTGAAGGATAATGAATTATTTTGTTAGATCTAAGACTTTTGTTATCCATAATGTAGACATAAGTCTCCCGGATTAATCACATAGATAGGATTAGGTCGACGTTTCGAACCAACTAATGTGGTTCATCCTCAGGACTAGGTGAGAAATCAATCAATATAAAGGAATAAATAGCATGGATGCATCATTGCCCAGGGTAAGCCCTTGAAATATAGCCGTTGGCGAATTAGTTAAAAAAAAATATTAATAAATAGTGTTATGTAGATATTTAAAAATATAGTTATTATGGAAACTATATTATTATTAATTTATTAATTTAAAAATATATGCTGTCATGGAAATATTTATTATTATTAATATATTAATTTATATGATATTATTAGTTATTTGTTTGACTTGTTTTCATGTAGTTAAAACTATCCATTGGGAAAAATCAATTCAAAATAATGTTAAGATAATATGATTTGTTATATCTTAAAAGAGTCCTAGTAAATATATTCAACTTATATTCATCTAATTAAATCCTTTAAGTAGAAATTAGTAAAGAGAGGATTTTTAGTTAATAATTAAAGAAGGTTGATGATATTAGGGGTATTTAAAAATATTATATATATATAATAATAATAATAATAATGATAATAAATAAATAAATAAAAATAAAATTTTTAAATCCTCAAAGGTTCAGAAAAGCAAGAAAGCTAAAAAAGGTGGATGGGGGGTTTTAAAATTATTATTAAAAGCAAATGAAAAAGGAGCGAAAGGGAAAAGATGATGGAGCTAGGCGAAACATAAAGCAAAACGGAAAGGAGAAAGAATCAAGAAGAGAGAGCTGGAATCCAGCTCTTGCTCAATTTCCAACCATCCTCTCTATTCAAATTTTTGGCATGCCTCTCGATCTCAATCGCTTCCCTAAGTTTCATGTGGTGGAAACGATCAACCCTAGCAATGACCCTAGAATTTTCAATGCAGACATGGTGTTTATATTTCTCTACATGTTCGGCTAGGGATGAAGTGCGGGATCGATTGTGTCTAATATCAGCAGCATGTTCACTGATTCTTCGTTTAATAGACCTACCTGTTTCTCCAATGTAGGGAATACTGCAAGAGCAGGGATCAAGGTAGACCCCTTTCGTGTCCTTAGGGTCAATAGGGTCTTTTACTGACCTAAGAGAATTTTTAATGGTGTTGAGAGGCTTGAATGATGAGGATATATTACTCTTTCTAAGGATATGGGAAATCCTATCTGTGGTTCCTTGGATATACGATAGATTTCCCATATCCTTAGAAAGAGTAATATCTCCTTGTCATTCAGGCCTCTCAACATCATTAAAAATTCTCTTAGGTCAATAAAAGACCCTATTGACCCTAAGGACACGAAAGGGGTCTACCTTGTTCCCTACTCCTGCGGTATTACCTACATTGGAGAAACAGGTAGGTCTATTAAATGAAGAATCAGTGAACATGTTGCTGATATTAGACACAATCGATCTCGCACTTCAGCCCTAGCCAAACATGCAGAGAAATCTAAACACCATGTCTGCATCGAAGATTCCAAGGTCATTTCTAGGGTTGATCATTTCCACCATAGGAAACTTAGGGAAGCAATTGAGATCGAAAGGAATGCCAAAAATCTGAATAGAGACGATGGTTGGAAATTGAGCAAGAGCTGATTCCAGCTCTCTCTTCCTGATTCTTTCTCCTTTCTGTTTTGCTTCATGTTTTGCCTAGCTCCATCATCTTTCCCCTTTCACGCCTTTTTCATTTGCTTTTAATAATAATTTTTAAACCACCACCCCCCCCCCCTTTTTTAGCTTTTTTCACTTTTCTGAACCTTTGGGATCTAAACCCTTTATTTTCATTTATATCTTTTATTTTTTTATTTATTTATTATATATTATTTTTATTATTATTATTATTATTGTTGTTGTTGTTTTTAAAATACCCCTAATATCATCAACCTTCTTTAATTATTAACCTAAAAATCCCTCTTTATTTGATTTCTACTTAAAGGATTTTAAGTAAATGAATATAAGTTGAATATATTACTAGGACCTCTTTTTAAGAATAACAAATTATTATTATTTTAACTTATTTTGAATTGATTTTTCCCAACGGCTAGTTTTCAACTATATGAAAACAAGTCAAACCAATAACTATAATATCATATAAATTAATATATTAATAATAATATATTTTCCATGTCAACTATATTTTTAAATTAATAATTAATAATAATATATTTTCCACAACATCTATATTTTTAAATATCTACATAACACTATTTATTAATAATATTTTTAACTAATTCGCCAACGGCTATATTTCAAGGCCTTACCTTGGGCAATGATACATCCATGCTATTTATTCATTTAGATTGATTGATTTCTCACCTAGTCCTGAGGATGAACCACATTAGTTGGTTCAAAACATGGACCTAATCCTATCTACAAAATAAATTATTTGTTAAATTGTCCAAGTGTTCTTTTGGGATGGAGGAGGTGGAGTACTTGGGCCACATTTTGGGCCGAGAGGGATTATGGGTGGATCCTAAGAAGATTCAGGTAATGCAAGAATGGCCACAACCTAGGGCCTTAAAGACTCTATGGGGATTTTTGGGCCTCACTAGCTACTATTAGAAATTTGTTAGAAATTATGGATGCATTCCAAACCTTTAACAAATATTCTCAAGAAAAATGCATTTCTCTAGACAAAAGCAGCTCAGCATGCCTTCCTATAACTCATACAAGCCATGTGCAACACACTGGTGTTGGCTCTCCCAGATTTCACCAAACCATTTATTATAGAATGTGATGCCTCAGGAATGGGCATCAGAGTAGTCTTAACGGAATAAGGTTGACCACTAGTCTTCACAAGCCAACAATTAAGTGGTAGGCATTTGGGTCAATGTACATATAAGAAGGAGACGATGGCCATTATGCAGCATTAAACACTTGGCGACTATACCTACTTGGGAGACGTTTATAGAACAAAACTGATAATCATAGTCTTAAGTATTTTTTGGGGAAGTGTTTATCTTATTTGCAAAAAAATAAATGGCTCGCCAAAATTTTGGGCTATGGCTATGAGATAGTCTATAAGAAGGGTCGAGCCAATGTTGTGGCAGATGCCTTGTCGAGACAATTTGAGGTGGACGACACTCTCTTATCCCTCTCTTTTCCCATACCGACATGGATTGAGGAGGCACGAAACAAATGGCATAACCATCCCTCTCTTACCCAAATACTTAAAAGGCTACAAGTGGCTCTTAACCCCTAGCAGGTTATACTTGGTAGGACGAGATTCTTCAATATAAGATTCATGTATTTCTCTAACTCCACACTCAAATCCCTTATCTTAGCCGATATGCATTCCTCACCAATTGCGTTGTTGGAAATAATACTGAGAGGGTGGGGGGAGTGAATCAGTATTAGTAAATCAATAATCTTTTCATTTCCATTATTAGATTCATATACGCTACTTCAGTTTGGGATACCCGCATATATACGCAATTGTGTTTAATGCAACTAGCGTATGTCCAGTAAGCTTATGATTCAGTTAGTTGATCTTCAATGGGTGCATTAGAACATTATTAACCATATGAACAGTAAACAGATGCAATAAAATAGAATAGATCATCACACATAAGAAGCACACATGAACACCATGATATAAGGTGGAAACCCAAAGTGGGTGAAAACCACCTCCTGCAATTCGTCTCTATCTTCTTTTAATAAGAAACTTCTTTTTGCAATATTTCTGTACTGGTGCAGTCTTATACCAGTATGTAGGCTTCTACTTGCAGAAGGCTACAACCTTGTCTCGTTCTCCAGCTTCTCCTGGAAGGGACCTACAACCCCCTTAGCTCTTTGTACTATCTAATGTACTAGTACGTAGGTGCTGACCTATAGAAGGCTACAACCTTCTCTTTTCTTCTAGGGACCACGTTTCATAAATTTTCAGACTGGATCCATAAATACAAAACAATCACTACTGCAATACAATCATTAACTCTAAATCACCCAACAACTGAATCACTGAAACATTGTCATCAAAACATAGTCACCAAAACACAAACCAGAGCCCAGAACTCTGCAACAACCACCTGAACCAACAACAACCTGAAATATCAAATCTCATAATGTATACACTACTTGACTGTGTCAAACCAACGTGTATACACCCTTTCACCAGAGATAACCCGCGTACAGATCTGAAAATAATTACTTATACCTTCGCTGCAATTTCCAACTTCAGATATACCCAGACCATAAGAT
Source organism: Pinus taeda (assembly GCA_000404065.3). Lineage (NCBI taxonomy): Eukaryota > Viridiplantae > Streptophyta > Pinopsida > Pinales > Pinaceae > Pinus > Pinus taeda. The sequence continues at coordinate 243,470 of APFE031262528.1, forward strand.
ATAAAGGATAAAACATGCGTTAGTATTCAGAGCTATTCATGATCATGCCATATAATGATAATACATTTTAGTCTTCAAGATCCTGGTTCATCAACCTTTATGAACCACATAGGTGCCTCCTTGGTTCAGATCAAGCAAAGCATCGCAAACCCATAACCAGCATACTAGATCTCATACTTCATGAGATATTCATCACTTGCACCTCTTGGCCTAATGATCTTCTCCTTATATAGGTTTAGGCCTCTCTCAATACCATGGTCCAAAACCACATAGAACCAATACCTTGGACCTAATACCTGGGGTCAATACCTCGGACCAAATACCACAGACCAAAACTTAGTTCTCCAACATGTACGCGCCTTTTCTTGCATGAAAGTGCGTGTATACACATACGCGCCTTTTGTTCTGCTAACCCGCGTGTATACACACTTTCATCAAGGTTAATTTGTGTATACCTCTCTCTAATCATTAATTCTTTGCTCTTGACCTGCTACACTATGATCTGTCATCTGAGTGAGTTGCCATCAAGGACAACACCTGTATCATACTTCTGAGTGAGTTGCCATCAAGGACAACACCTGTATCATAATGCCAACAGCGTGACATGAGGGATTTCAGAAGATGTATGCTCATGCACACCACTCTTTCTTTTGGATCATGATAGAAAAAGACATTCTTACCTTTGTAGCTGAATGTGACCTCTGTTAGCACAACAAATGGGAAACAATGAAGACACTAGGGACCTTACAGCCATTGTCGCTCCTTACCACCATATGAACAGATGTCTCCATGGACTTCATTACAAACCTTCCTAAATCCAAAAACAAGTCAATTATCATGGTGGTAGTTAATCAACTCTCCAAATATGCCCATTTTGTGCCTTAACACACCCTCTCACTCCAAAATTGGTTGCTCAAGTTTTCATTGATCATATTCTCTAACTACATGGCATGCCTACTTTTATTGTGCCTGACCGTGATCCCACCTTCGCTAGAAATTTTTGGCAAGAGGTATTCAAGCTACAAGGAACACAACTCCAAATGAGTACCACGCATCACCCCCAGATAGATGGTCAAACAAAAGTAGTAAACACATGTTTGGAAACCTACTTGTGGTGTTTTTATTCTGACAAATAACATCAATGGGTGTAGTGGCTACCTTTATCAAAATGGTGGCATAATACTAATTATCATGATGCAACTAAGATGAAACCATATCAGGTGGTCTATGGACAACTCCCACATTTTCCCACTTATTATCTCTCAGGGTCCTCCAAAGTGTAGGCAGTTGATAAGTTTCTTCATAACCAAGTTGCCACTCAGGCTCTTTTGAAGGATAATCTCCATTGAGCTCAAAACAGGATGAAGAAACAAGCATACCAACGTCACTTTGAAAGGTATTTTCAAGTGGATGAGCAAGTGTTCCTTATACTCTATCCTTATAAGTATATGTCTCTCAAAGCAAAAGGTTAACAAAAATTAGCACCAATTTTTAATGGGCCTTATCAAGTGATTCAACGTATTTGCTTAGTCGCTTACAAATTGGCTTTGTCGGCCACTTCAAAAATCCACCCAGCCTTCCCTGTCTCCTGCCTGAAGAAAATTCCGGGGAAAAATTGCAAGGTTTAGACCATACTACCTAAATTGGACAATTAGGGCTTTCTTTGGCTTTGATCAGATTTGGTATTGGATTCACGGGAAAGGAATCTTTGTGGTCACACTATCAAGGAAGTCCTCATTCGGTGGAAATACACCTTACTAGAAGACACAACTTGGGAACTAGCAACTATTCTCCAGCAATTTCTGCAGCTACAACCTTGAGGACAAGGTTGCTTCTAAAGGGGGAGGGCATGTCCAACCCTAACCCCTTTATTAATACATTAAGCCCAAGAGGCCCAGTAAGAGTCATGATGATTGTAAGTAGTTGACCCGTAGTCTAAAAATGGATTCTGCAATTAGTTAGTTTAGTTATGGATGATAATAAATGGGCCATATCTAATAAATAAAGCCCATAAGTGGTTAATCTTCATTATGAAATGGACCAAAATTAGTTAGGGTTTTGGATCTAATAAGACTATATATAGTTTAAGATAGAGAGGGAAAGGGTGTCAAAGTGTTATTAAACTTGAGCTTTTCTCTCTTGGAGTTTGCCCCCTCGAAGAGGCAAGTGAACAAATTTCTTTCTAATCCTAATAGAATATTTCCATTTTTTGTCATCATTAGTGTTATTTCAATGGTCTTTCTGGCATTACGAACATTTCTATAGGTTAAGCATATCACCTATATTCCCAACTGACTCTTCTTCAAGACCATGTTGAGATCTATTTGTACCATATTGTTCAAATATGTTTCTCATCCTTTCTCTTTCTTATTGTACCTTGATGTATAGATATGTGTTGTTACACACACAGTGGTTAGCCAACCAAAAAAAGTACAAGTAACACAATTACCCATTACCTTAGCCTATGTTGATGTGAAACCATCTGAAACATCAAATCTCAGTCAACACATAGATAAATATTTAATCATCAACCTTATCATGCTAAACATTATGTCGACTTGTCATTTTAATATATATATATATATATATATACACATATGTCAATAGAAATGGAATTCGCTAGATAAACATTCATCTAATGTGTGCATGTGAGCCTTTTTAGGTCCAATTCTTGAACTATGCTCTGATACCACTTTGTAACACATCCTCCCACCGCTTTAAGGCATTCTTGGTCAATGGAAGGTGTTACCTCCAAGTTAACCCAATCTCCAAGGTCTATTATGGAGATGGGGTCTTTAAAATCCTCTTTTCCAAACTTCCTTAAAATTTAGAAAAAACACTACCATCATGTTTGACTCATCAAGAGATTTCCAATGATATAATTTTATCGAAATTTGGCTTTTGGTACGAAATTTATTTCCATTTAAAGCTCGGACAATAAACCCTTACAATGTCAGCAAGGTAGTGTTGTGTGGCACCTGCATGGCACCCATGTGGCACCCATGTGGCACCCATGTGGCACCCACATGGCACCCACGTGGCACTCCATCTCACCCAGGTGATCCACATCACCCTGCCATACCATCATGCATTTTTCTACACCACGAGGCATGTTCTACATCATCACCTCAATTGGACCCACCTTGTAAAGAAATCATGTTATAAGGGATTTTTAGGGATTCAGGAGCATAGTGTAACTCAAGATCAAAACCCCGTTGGATCCCCAAACTCTCGAACCCTTGAAAAATTTGGGGTCGGGATCCATCTCCTAACTTCAGGCCATTTGGCTACTCATCCATTCAAGACTTCACCATATCTACAAGTGAAATTTAATTAAAAAAATAATTAGAGGGACTAATCCCTCAAGTCCTTGCCTTATTCAAGCCAATTGATAAACGGATGCATTGAATAATAACATGACATGTTCCAACGCTTTACCTTGATCCACATCATCCATAAAAGATAGATAAATAAGTTTTATAAACAAAGAACTCCACAACTACACCCATATACAGATCGACTTAAGGGCTTACACCTGTACAATAGAAAACATGGGACTTGCCCCAATTTAACACATAGCTCACAAAGAATAGTGGTGAAGAGCTCACGAGGAACAACAATATGTAGGGTAACTAATATTTTAAGTCAATAGGCATTTAACCATCTCAACAAGCTTTAAACCAAGCTTGTAGCTTCACTAAGACTCTAACCACATTTTCCCCCTGATAAAACAACATTAAACAACATCAGTTAACATGCAATTCAACCATGAAATGAATTATAAATCACATATCCCTACATGACCACATGCAACATAATAATTTACATAGGAATTCAAAGCTTTTAACTTACATCCTCAAGGTAGAAATTCAAAATTATCCATAGAACATTCAAGGAAATTCTGCCCAATAATTTCATGCACCAATTTCCTATAGCCATGCAATATTCCACAAAGCTAGAAATCAATTCAACAAATAATCAGTCTTTAAATCCATATCTCTCAACTAAATACACTTATATGAAATAAAGCAATGGGGGAATCTAATGGTGGGACTTCGATTCTCCACCCAACCAAAGACTAACTGCAACATGTATCTCTTGCAACAGTCACCCCTGAGCCAAATCCATATTCTAAGGGGATTCTTCAACAGTCTTAGCTGGAAATCTTGCTCAGTATCAGAAGTATGGGAATTTTCCTTACAAGTGGTTTATTAGTTATTTCCAACACTCATGAATATAAGTTCTTAGTGGTTTATCGACTATAGAAAGTACTGCAAGAGTGGTTTATTATCCTGTCAACGAGCACCTTGGGTGGTTTATTAGCCCGACAACAAGCACCTAGGTGGTTTATCAACCTTCTTGGAAAACACCCTGAGGTGGTTTATCAATTGTGGCAAGCACTCCAGGAGTGGTTTATCAGCCCAACAATAAGCACTCATCACCCATCTCCGCCGATTTTTACATTGAACTATTCCAAGCTTGGACACATACAACCCACAACTTAACAACACAGGGAAATCCATTCCTTCAGCCTTAGCAAGCTATACTTTCACTCCTCATGTGCTTAAATTTGGCTCCTTGCCAAATCAAATTCTTCAAGCCAACAAAAAAATAATAGACAACCCACAAAATATTAGCCAACCCCCCCTTGGGTTGTTCAAATGTCGTTTTATAATTTTACTTATGTGTCTCTTTGTGTTCCTCATGGAACCTTCTTTTAGATCGATCTTACTAATTGCACAATTAATTAAGTAATGGTGCCAGCTAACACCACACAGGTTCATCTTCCTTTTCCCCCTTAGATCATGGATCTATGTCCCACCCCTCAGGTCATTAATAAAAATATAAACATTTATAATTCAGAGTATCATTGCATTACAAAAATAAGGGGGGGAGTATACTAGGGGTGTCATAATCGCCAAGTAATAGGCTTGAAGCAAAGGTTGAATAAGCCTCATCAAATTTCAAAGGAGTCCATAAACATTTATAAAGCATGGAGGACTTTAGTTAACCCTCACGATTACCACTAATCACTTGCTTAATATGATGCGTAATGACATTGCTTAGCACTAATTAGTGCCATGTGGGTCATGCCAAATATTATGTGGGCCTTCTACGGAAATGAATGCTAATGGCGAGAGGCACGGGGAGCCATGACGAGAAACCATTTATGTCATCAAATGGTAAGTTATATGTTGGCAGAGTATTCAATCCTTTAACTATGGTCCAAATAGATAGGTAATGTAGGTAGGTACGTTGACATGGCGCTACCGTGGTAGTGACACATAGAAGCTGGTATGGGCACTCTTGAAGGTTGAATCAACTAAATCTGTAGGACACATGGCAGTGGACTTATGGTGTCACATGGCTTGGGAGAGCCACGTGGAGCTTATGTAGCTAGGGCCATGTCACTGCAGAGCTCGACTCCTCGACGATGTTTTGTAGTGATACCTTATAAGAGTGGTGCAAATTTAACAGAATCCAAGATAGACAAAAGTTGTAGGACATGAACCTTACCGCTACTTAATAGGATCTTTCATGTCACACCACAGAGGAATAATAAAGGGAGCGTGGTAGACGAAGACATATGTGTCATGTGGAACTGAGAAATAAAATGACATATAATGGAAAATAATCTTGGCCCAAATTTCTTATAATATGAAAACGTTGATTTGCATGAAGCACCAGGACTCAATGGGACCCATGAACTAGGGTGAGGCCACACAGGCTAGATAAGGTTATGTGGATGCCACATGGAACTCTCAAGGATGTGGACGTGTGACATGCCAAAGCTATTGAAGTGGCACGCTGATGATGTGACATGTGGTAGGCAGAACAAATCCTTTGGATGGCTAAAGGGCGGGAATTTGGATGGCACATGGCACCAAAAGGGGATGCCATGTGGCATGTTAACATCACTCTAATGTCAGCAAGACATAAAGGAGATAAGTGATGTGGAGATGGATGACATGGATGCCAAGTGCCGCCACGGGTCATGCCACATCATCCTGAAATTGGGCCTATTGAAGGGGTCTGAAGGTTGACTTCTGTATACTGCCACTGTTGACACAAAGTGCTAGACAAGGATTTCTCTAGTAATTAACATGAATATTCATGTCACATCATGGATGTTTGGAATGAAAGTTTTTTAGAAGTGTGACTCAATGGCACAATAGCGCTATGGCATGATGACATATGGAAGCCACATTGGACCACAAGTGATGAGGCAGTGTCACACAAACACTCGAGTTATCACGTGGCAGTACTTGCTAATGTGGCAAGGATTAAGGGTTCCAAATTTCAGATGAGCATAACTTTCAGTCTAGAGGTTGGATTGGTGTAAAAGTTATATCATCGGAAAAATCTTGACAAGCTAGATGCGATGGTGCTAACCAAAGTGACTTCTGCACACTTTGAGTGAGAAGAAATTTTGTAACCCCATTTCCATATTGAAATCATGGAAGTTGGATTAGTTAAAATAACACTTCCCATTTAACCTAAATTAATCCAAAAAAAAAAAAAAAAAAAAAAAAACATTACACAATACAATGCAAATATTACTCATTATTCCTTTAACCTAAACTCAAATGCAAATATTACACATTATTCCTTTAACCTAAACTCAAATACATATGGTACATTATACACATTTTGCCTAACATTTTCTTATTGTTTCTTTAACCTAAATGTAAATACATACATATTGTACACTTTGTGAATACATATTTGCATTTCCAAATGAAATTATCTTCTCTTAAGTTATCTTATTAGTTCTATACAACTCTGGTTAAGCATTTCTCTTAAGTTATCTTATTAGTTCTATACAACTCTGGTTAAGCATTTATATATATTGTACACTTTAGGGTTAAGACATTATTGGTTTTATTGTTAATACACTCTTTTTTTCACCTTGGAATAAGGTTTGTTTTTTCTTTTAAGACATGCAGAAATTAATTCACGTGCTTGTTTGGCTTAAACAATTCAACAAAGTCAATAACTAAAAAAACGAGCTTGATAATAGATGAACATATGAGAATTAATGCAAGCAAAAAAGTCATTACCACAAATGTCTACAAGTTAGAAAAAGAAATTGAGAGAATCATACTTAAGGAAAGAAAGTAATTATATTTGTGTTTCAAAGGTAACCAAGAGCCACCAAGAAGTATAACCGACCCAGTTAATCAAGCAAGTGAGCACAATGATCAATGTTTTGTGAATAATGTTTTAGGCATGTGTAATTGCTTTGAGAGGGTTGGGCTTGGTAGATGGGTAAGTAATTTTAAATGTCGAATTAATTAAAAAATAATAAAAAGTTAAAAATGAAATTAAGGATGATGAGGGTAAATATTTAAATGTTGATTTAATTAATAATAAAAATTTAAAAGTAATAAACAAAATATTCAAAGTAATATAAACTTAGTATTGAGTTGAATGTAAACATTTAAATGTTGGCTTGATTAATAACAAAAAATTAAAGTAAAAAAATAATAAAATTCAATCTATTATATTTTGATTTTGTTAATAATTTGTGAATAGAATGTGTTAACAATATGAAAAGATTCTTAACTTTGTATAGCCACTCTTACTTTATTGTGGATATTATTAACTTGTAAATAGGTTTTAATACAATACCATGGGCCGATACCATGGCTTAGCAATACCACATGCCTAAAAACATAAATTATTTCACAATCAAAATATTTTATAACAATATGACAATATTCTTAACCATGGATAGTCACCTCCACTTTACCATTGATATTATTAACTTGTAAATAGGCTTTGTTATAATACCATGGCTTATCATTACCATATGCCTAAAAAACGTAACTTATTTCATAATCAAAATATTTTATAATATAAAAAGATTCTTCACCAAGGATATTCACCTTGATATTATGAACTTGTGAATAGGCTTTGTTACAATACCATGGGCAAATACCATGGCTTATCAATACCACATGCCCAAAAATCATAACTTATTTCAAAATCAAGATATTTTATAACAATATGACAAGATTCTTAACCATGGATATTCACCCCCACTTTACCATGGATATTATGAGCTTGTAAATAGGCTTTGTTATAATACCATAGGCCAATACCATGGCTTATCTATACCACATGCCCAAAAGCCATAACTTATTTCACTATCAAAATATTTTATATATATTTTATTTTAGTTTAATTTTATAACATTTTTTAATTAAATCTAAAAGGAAAAGTGTTATAATTATTTTTGGAGATATATATAAATCCTCTATCCCCCGGGCTACTTTTTATTAAAACCTGATTTTAATTTCTATGGAATATGTTTAGTAGCCCTACTTTTAGCCGAGGATAGAGGATTATATATATCTCAAAAATAATTATAACACTTTTCCTTTTAGATTTATTAAAAAATGTTATAAATTAAACTAAACTAAAATATATATAAAATATTTTGATAGTGAAATAAGTTATGGCTTTTGGGCATGTGGTATATATATAAATCCTATATCCCCGGGCTACTAAACATATTCCCATAGAAATTAAATCAAGGTTTTAATAAAATTAAAAGTGAGAAAACTTTTATATAAAAGATGTGAGATTTATATAATATAAATAATATTATTAAGAACTAGCATAGATCCATCTTAACTAAGGCTCTAAGCAACCAAAGTGACTAACAATAATAGAGGAAAGATAGTGCATGATTCTTTTAAGTTTTTTATTATTTTATTTCCTTTGACATGATTGATCCAAAATATAGGTTTAATATCTAACAACCAATTTAGTTTTTTTTGTTAATTTAGATACTTTCTTAAACACAATACAATGCGATCAAATTTAAGAGAGAGGGGACGGGAGGGGGCAAGGGGGAGAGAGAGGCGAAGGTGAGAGAGAGAGGGAGAGAGGAGGGGAGAGAGAGAAGGAGAGGGGGAGCGGAGAGAGATATGGAGTTGGAGGGGGGAGAGAGGGAGGAAAGAACAAAGACATAGAGAGATAGAGGTGGAGAGAGAGTGTGTGTGACAAGGGAGAGCTTGAGAGAGAGTGACAAGCGAGAGATGGAGAGAGAGTGACAAGCGAGAGATGGAGAGAGAGTGAGGGAGAGAGGAGAGGAGGGAAGAGAGAGCAGAGGAGAGGAGAGAGATAGGGAGAGAAGGGGAAGGGAGAGGGGGGGATATAGAGATGGAAGGGAGAGAGAGAAGGAGAAAGAGAGGAAGATAGTGGCAGAGTTGGAGGGAAGAGAGAGAGGGGGGGGAGGTGGGAGAGAAAGGGAGAGAGAGGACTTGAGAGAGAAGGGGAGGGAGTGGGGGAGAGATAGCGTTGGAGGGGAAAAGAGGGAGGGAAGAGGAAAGATGTAGTGGGAGAAAGTGGAGAGAGAGAGGGAGTGACAAGGGAGAGATGGAGAGATATTGAGGGAGAAAGGAGAGAGTGAGGGAAGAGAAAGAAAAGGAGAGAGAGAGTGAGACAAGGTGAAGAGAGAGAGAGAGAGGAAGAGGGAGGGAGAGATAGATAGATATGGAGAGTGAGTTTGTATGTTTGGGGGGTGAGATAGAGAGAGGAAATAAGAAAGAGACACATAGATATAAATATAGATAGTATATAGTATTATATAACTAGCTTAGATCCATCTTAACCCCGGATGTATCAAGTTCTGAGAGAGATCAAATTAGTCAAATCTCTCGAGGTGCAAACCTTTCTTTGAGTTTTACATTCAAAAAAGAAATTTGCACCTTTAGAAATTTGATCCCTCTCAACACTTATAGATCCAGGATTAAGATGGATATAGATTGGTTTATTTGTATTCACTGTTTTGTATTTTGTCTTTTTTTTTTAAATTAAGTTTTTTTTTTTTTTTAATGATATATATCAACTCTAAATTGAATAAATAAAGAATTGCATATTGTGTTTAAATTAAATTATGAAATTAATAAAGAATTGCATATTGTGTTTAAATTAAATTATGAAATACACTTCTCAATGCAATAATCATAACGAAAATGAAAATTATATAACTAGCTTAGATCCATCTTAACCCCGGATGTATCAAGTTCTGAGAGAGATCAAATTGGTCAAATCTCTCGAGGTGCAAACCTTTCTTTGAGTTTTACACTCAAAAAAGAAATTTGCACCTTCAAAATTTTGATCCCTCTCAACACTTATAAATCCAGGATTAAGATGGATATAGATTGGTTTATTTGTATTCACTATTTTGTATTTTGTCTTTTTTAAATTAATTTTTTTTTTTTAAATGATATATATCAACTCTAAATTGAATAAATAAAGAATTAGATATTGTGTTTAAATTAAATTATGAAATACACTTCTCGATACAATAATCCTAACGAAAATTGAAAATAAAAAATAAAACAATAATTTTATATTATAACTTAATTTAATTATAAATTTTTTTTATATTTTTAATTAAATACATTTAAAACACTTTTACTTATTTCCACGTAGGTGCATATCCAAACAGAAATAATAAAACTAATACTAATTTTTGATATACTCAAAATTCAACCATTGTAATTGAATACTCAATAGTAGCTTACATGGAGATTATTACCACCATTATTATATATAAGGATGTAGTTACAGTTTATGGTCTCCTAAATAATTAATGAAATCATACGTAAGGGAAGGTGGATTTGGGGATTGTTTTATATTCGAAAGTAAATTATAGATATAATTATACTTAGTCACTTGGTCTTGATTTTAATAACGAGGTTAAGGTGTCTTAGTTTACTAAGAATTTGTATTATTTAAGGACACGAGAATAAATGTGTTTTTAGCATTAGGGCATTTCTTTATGGTAATTTGACATTTGTATTATTGTACAATCATACGATATATTTACTTACTTAGTTTTATGGTTTGGAAAATGATTTTTTATTTTTTATTTTTTTTTTACGACTTAAATTTAAATATTAATTTGTTTATGGTAATTCGACATTGGTGGTATTGATATATTTATAGATGATATATTTATTTAGTTAATTTTATAGGTTGGGAAATGATTTTTTATTTTTATTATTTTTTTACAACTTAAATTGGAGGTTAAATTAAGAGAGGAAGTTTTGAACATATATGGGAGTGAGCTCAATCACCTTCCCATTTTTATGATATCATATCAAACTATTTACAATTATGCATTATGCATTGTGATTATAAGTGTTAACCAAACGGTGGCAAGTGTGGGATCATTCAAATTCCTAACGAAAAATTGAATTGTAATATTTCTAAACTTTTGGAATCAACATAAACAACCATGGAGAGGCGTACTCTCTTCTTTGAGGTCTATAACTAGCTATGGCTTGGCAAATACAATCCATTATTGTGACACGAGACTCTTCAATTTGCAAAAATCGAAACTCGAACAACTTCAAATTATATCTAATTCTCTCAAGAGTAAAGCAAGAAGTGGCCTCTTTCAAAAACATCAAGTTTTTCCAAATTTTGTTGAATCAAAATAAGGAGGTAAACAAATTAGCCAATGAGGTTATAAAGGAAAAATTTGGGGTTTGGAAGGGTTAATGACTCATCACAATATCAAACCATTCCTTAAATAGAAACTCATCTCAAGCCAAGTACCATCTTTTAAATGAAACCACATGTAAATCACGTTGGAGTATTACTCCCAGGATTACCTATGATCATGAAGAGATGGCTTGCCCAAATGCACAAACTCTGTTTGACGCAAAAATCAAGGATTTGAAGGATGGGAAGAAGACTTGCACCTTGAAGGTGGGATAATGTTTTTTGGAAATGAAGGTTTCAAGTATCATAGGTATAGTGGAAGCATTGACGTCCTATCTCATTTGGTTCAACAACCCATCTTGAAGCTTGGGTGGGATTATGTTAAAAAAGCCCTAATTTCCACAACTTATATTTCTAAAATTATAGAAAATCAAAAACCTACAATTTATGCCATAGGTACTTCAATATGTCTAATACTCCTAGAAAAATTCCAAAGTATTAGAGTAGAAAACTAGTCTAAAACTTGTGAAAGTAAAAAGATGACTCATTTGAGACTAATTTTAGGACTAATCACAAATGCTAACTTTGATACGATATATCTCAAAAAGTGTAACAAACCAGAACGTAAAAAATTGACAACATGTACCTTGTTATTTCTACTCAATCTCCCAAAACAAATTCTATCTAAAACTTCCCATAAAAGAATTATGGTGAAAATGCCAAGATGTATTGATTAAAGGAGCAAAACCACTATGATTATATGCTTTGATACCAAATGTTGTGAACCAAATCTTAAAATATCATAAGAAACCAAAAATACACATTGTGTACACCAACATAAATCCAAGGTAGATAAGCGAGATAAATTACACAACTACTCCTTAAATAATAGGAGAATCCCCTCCAAATACCCCAATACATTCTTACATCCAAATTACATGTCCTCAATAATGACTACATGATCTCTATATATACATATTCACACAATACACATATGGTCCCTTTATTATTATGCCAAGCACTATTATATATAAATTTATCCCTTAAATGTACATTAACCCCATATATGACATCCTTGGGATCATATCATATACATTTAACCCCATATATGCCCCCTTAGATTCATCCTAGATTACATTATATTTATTCTTATCATTTTCATAATCTACAATTAGAGACCTAATTAGTTTTGTCCTCTCATTTTGTGGTCTATTCTAGGTGCAAGTATCAATGGCTTTTCATTCACACTTATGGTGGCATTATTCAACATCAATTCTTTGAGGGATATACATGAGGTCTACTACTATATGGTGAAATGATAATTTTCCATCAAGTTGGCAAGTTCAAATGGTTTCATGCCTAGTATCTATGAGCCTCAAGGCCCAATGCAATTTTATATTTACTCAACAATTAGAATGGATAAGAAAGAGGTAGCATGAGTTCGAGAGGCAATAAAAGAAAATAGTGTGTATTGACTTAATGGAAGAGAAATGACACGATTGAATTAATGGATATCGAAGCTTGAAGTAAAGTGCACCTTTCTTAGAAGCACGTAGTAGAGTAGCATGATGACTCAAGCATTTCTAATCATCCAACCCTGGACTCTATCAAGAATGGAGGAAATTGAGAAGAAAACATAATGAGGAAATTGAGGAAAAAATATAATGTAACAAATTTTTGAAGAATTAGGTAGGAGATATGGAACCAATGCAACCTACATTGGGAATGGAAGAAGTTGACATTTGCAACATTCTAGAATTTTTCCATGTATTTTAGGGTCTTACTGATATTAGGAAGTTTCTATAGTATATATATACTTACGTATATTGTTGAAAATATTTTTTATTAATTTTTTTGTAGGTAAGAGAATCTTGAAATGGAACTATTCTACTTAGCCCCTCTAGGTCTCATAAGAACAATGTATTTTGCTTTTAGACATTAACACCTTTTTTTTTTAATATAAATGTTCCACAGTTAAAAAGAAAAAGAAAAGTGTAAGTGTCAACCCAAGCATGCAATTAAGAAGTGGGAGTTAAAGCATTTGTGGAGATTAATGCCTCATTATTCACTATTGCAAGTGATGGGAATTATTATCAATGCAATGATGAGGAGGGTGGGAATTATTATTAATGTAATGTTGAGGAGGTTTATTAAATGTTATTTTATCATCATGCCCTTGGAAGTACTAGGCTCATTATTCTAGTAGTAACCGCATTGGTGTTAAAATTGGGAGATTTGGTTGGTGTAGATCCTTTTTTAGGCAATCAATAAGTTGAAAAATATAATGGGATTAGCTCAACTTTGTTAGAATAAAAGGTTTCCAAAATTAATTGTCATCAATGGTCAAAACATCGTGTTTTGAGTTAATTAAAAGATGTTCATAGGAGATAAAGAGGTTTGAATGCCAAGTCCCATAAGCACAATGTGAATTGTCAAATTCAACCCATAAATGAACACAAGGTAATAAGAATGGAAAATCAAGTTCAAGATCATTTTATGATTAAGTCTACTTTCAAATATCGATGTTTAGAGAAAGGGAATAGGCATTAGTTGGTTTATGTATAATATGGGGAATAATGGAGTTCAAAGTAAAACTAGTTTCCTCGTGCTCATTAATTTTTTTGATTTTTTTTGAATTGCAAAACATCTCTATATTCATCCAAATTCTCACTGTGATCACCTAATTTATCTACTAAAATCTCTTCTTAATTTAATTCAACTTGACTAAAAAAAATGTTTTAGTGATTTTCTGCCCAATCAAGTCATCCACAACCATCAAAGAATGCCAATATTTAGGGCTTTGTATTTGCTCAAAAGAAGATGGCTAGAGGTTTGGATGGCTCGTGAGCCTTTACACTTTAAGACAACTTTATTCAAGTTCTTTAATAGAAGAATAACACAAGATGTGTGTTCCTCCACTCTTTGACTAATGATACCAAATGCATTTGTAGCGTGAGGTTGGTAAAGACTAAAATAAACATTAAAAAGTCCCTTAGGTGGGCTCCCATGTAGCCTTCTTTTAAGGTTGACCCAAAAAGGGGGGTCTATAGAAAAGAATAAAACATAAAATGTAAAGACCTAACGACCCCACTCTACCCATGTGACCAACACAAAAAGTTTGAGTCTCAAATACAAACCCACGCTGCCCACCCTATCTAAAAATAAATAAAAGAGAAATTACGTTTAACGAGGTGTTTAATGGAGACCGGAAGAATTCGCAGAAATGTACGGGTACAGACATGTCAAGGTGTCGCAGTCACTTTATTTTATTTACCACTGCCGGTAAAGAAAGGCAATATTTTCGCGGCGGGCCTCGGCCGTACCTCAGTGGCCATTCCGGTTATTAGACTGACCGTATACCGGGGGCCCCACCAAGTATACGCATTCGTATGTTGCCGGCCCGATGAATTTTTCTCCGGCGCCTGGATTTCCGCGGCTGTCGGTTTGACCCTGGTTCTGTTCGAGAAAACCATGGTCAAGAATCAAGATAGCGGTTCGTCTAGGTAGACCTTGTTTTTCTTTTTTTAATTATTAAAATTTATTTTGTGAAGTTTTCTTGTCGGGAGCACTAAAAGCAGCGTCAATTGACGGAACGTTTGTAGACGGAGATCAGGCAAAGTGACGGAAAGGTGACGTTCTTGATGATGATGATGATGAATGGAGGGGGTAAGACCTTAGGAAGTACTGAAATTATTCTTTTTACGACCGTACTAAATTTATGGCCCTCTCTAAAATTAAAGACCTTTTAAACATGTTACTTTTGCTGCTAAAAAGAAATATTCCGCACTGTTCCACTTTAAGCCCGGGTGGGAACTTCTGCAATATGAAATATAAATAAACAGATTAAAAACAAACATATTACAATATTTCAATATGAATAGTTACTGCTTATTGAAAAAACGCAACCATAAGACCAGAGGTTAAAGCAGCGTATATGCTGAATGTGGTGTGAGTGGATAAGGGTATATTTAATTTTTGAAGAATTTTTAGTAGGTTTTCTTTTATGGGTTAGATAAGCTAATTTATAGATATTAAAAAATCATAAATGTTTTTATTGTTTTACATAAGTGTGATTATTTTGAAAATAGGATTAGGTCTCGACTATGTTTTAGCATTGCTTGTGTTTGGTTAAGAGTTTGTTTTTTTGGAGGTAAGAAAATTTGTTAACAGCCCAAGACCCAGAGGCATATGGTAGGAATGAAAGTTTGCCCCCTTACAGACCACCAACAGGTAATTACAAGCGGTGTGGTTTTCTTTGAATAACAGTTATGTGTCAACCTGCATTAGCAGGTAACAACTAGTGATGGTTGTCCCCACTATTGGTTTGAGAACTGAGTTATGATAGGTTTTCCCATTGTATAAAGAAAATAGGATTGATGGTGTAAGATTTTATGATGAGGATAGGCTTTATAGTTATGTATTCTTCTAATTGTTAGTTGACAAATGAGAGATGTTTGTATGGCTGATGGATGGTGATTCAAGTGTTCACTATCTACTACTAATATGGATGTCTTAGTAGAATATATTTCACCTCCACTTTTAATACAAATGTGTTATTAGAATAGATGAGAAGAGTGATATCACAATATACTTTCAAAGAACTCAATAAGAAAGAACGTAATATTTTGAAGCAAATAAAAAATTCAAAACTTGAAGAAACCATTGAAAAGATCATTAAGCCCCGAATACACAAATCATTGATAATTTGTGTACAAGTATCCTATTATTGATTACCAAGGATCAAAAGAAAACTCATATAAAGAGAATCTCTAAAGAAAAAGCATTCCAAGTTATGTTAGATTTGGTTAAGGAAAAAGACCTTACCTAAACGCTTTCCAATGAATTTGTGTAAAATTAGGATGAGAATACATGGAAAGTAACAAAAGAATTGGCAAGAACATCCTCAAAGCCCTAAATGCCACCTTCATCTCTAATGTCAAAGTGAGAAAAACACTTATTACTCAAAAATATGTGATAATAGACCAATGCAATATAATTATTAAATTATCTCCAATGTGATGATTATATTAATAGGGTTAAACAATTTAGTCTCAATGTCAAAGTGAGAGAAACACTTATTGCTGTAAAATATGTGATAACAGACTAATGCAATATAATTATTAAATTATCTCCAATGTGATGATTAATAGGGTTAAACAAATTTAGTGACAATATTTTCCAAAAAATCTGACAGTTTTGTTGAAAGTAAAGAAATCTTAGATCAACATATAATTGAGCATGAATCATTCATTCCCTATAAAAGTAGGGAAAAAGTGGATGATAATCAAATTAGACATGTCCAAAACTTATTATAAGAACTTTATAAGTTGGTGTTAGAAAACATTTGAATTTTGATTATTTATTAATCCAAAGTTACATGTATTCAACGTTCTTATCCTTTTGCAACATAGCAAAAGGATAAGACATGAAGATCATGTGTAATTGTACTTTTTCATCGTAATCATTGAAGGATTAGATAGAATAATCAATACCTTCAAAGAAAAAGGTAATATTAGGCACATAAAACCTACATGGTGTTGAATTAAGTCTTTCTTTAGCAGTTCATAGATGGATGGGTTTTTTAGTTACTTTTAATTATCTTAATGAGCAATTGATCATATATTCATTTAAATTGTCAATCTGAGGTTTGTTTGGAACTTGTGAATTGTTATGCACAATCTATGCTAGTGCAATATGTTATGCGTCAGGAGGTTGTACTAATGTAATAGGAGGATGTAATAGTTGTCACAATTCAAGATTTAGATGCTTTCACAGGTCACTAATCTAGAACACCGCACTTGCAAGAAATAAAACACACTTGCAGGAAAGTAAATTACAGGAAATGTAAATCACATTGAAAGAAAAGGAAACACACTAATTACTATGAGTGATTTGTTCTAGTTTAACAATATTCTTGATTGGTTGTAACAATGATGAAATGGCACATGCTTGGAATGAAAAATATGATGAACAAATAAACTGTAAATAATATTTAATCATAACATAGTTATTTATTGTTGAAAATAGAGTAGAAGTGCACTTTAGGCGAGTTGTAGCAATCAGTTCAGTTGAAAATAAGCAATTATGTTAGCCAATGGTTAATTCTACAATTAATACTTAGAACAATGTAACTTGAAGTTGTAACAACTAGTGAGAAATATGATTATAGGAGTAAAATATACCAAAGGTGTAGTTAAAGGACATTAACGGTGTTGTAGTAAAGGAAACTATGAGTTGTAAGAAAGGGAAATTATAAGAATTACATAAAATGTAAATTAAATAGCAGCAATATGAACTAGTTGCAAACTAAAAGACTAAGCTACCTGCTAACACTACCTAGCAGTACGAAGCCAAGGAGGGGGCCCTACCTCCTTAGCAAGGTACTAGGAAACCTTCAATTACACAATCACAAGATGAGCATCGAAAGATTAGAACAAAAGAGTCTTTCTGTTAGAGAAACATAAAATTGTAAAATAAGTGACAATAATTTCTATGCCCTTGGGCTTCGAAGGAAGTCAGGCATTTATATAAACATGCAAATGTTTAAACTGAGTGATATCATGGATGGCCAGTTGAGCGAATCAAGTGGCACATCCTGTTACATTACATTCAAAGTTGGTATGATTTTAGGCAAAACCTAGCTCACACCAGTTGAGTGTTGTTGGTTGTTGGACTACCATTTTTTATTGTCCTTCACTTGCCTTCATTGCTTTCCACTGTGAGACACATAGGTTTCTTGCATAGTTGGAGCATTGACCATCAAATTGTTGTAATGTGTGTGAGTTGCAGCAACAGGAGTTGCAACATTTGTTATGAAGTCACAATTAGAATTGCAACATCGTAGAGGAGTTGCAGCCACACAAAGGAGTGTTGAAATTAGCAACAAGAAATGATAAAAATAGAATCCAAAAATTCCAGTTTAATTTGTCCTTGAAATAAACTGAGAATTAAAATCCAATTCTATTCTCATAGCAGCTTGTAATAGTTAACTAGATTGAGTTGACTTAGTTAACTTGGGAATTTCGAGTTGGAAGTCTTTTTGAAGTCATGTATATGTTCTCCCTATATTATAGGGGTCTAGGATGAGTTAAGTATGAGTTGTAATTAGATAAATCAGTTTACTGAGTTAAGTCCAGTTAAATTAGTTCCAAACTGTTTGAGGAACTAATAGTGAGTTAATAGTCAATTGGTGCACTAATGAATTAACTATTGCTACTCTAGTTAATTGAAGATTTCCTCATGAGAAACTCATGCATGTCGATTCTGAGAAAGACCCAGTTGAGACTAGAGTGCAAGGACAATGTACTATTTGTTGTAAAATTTCTGAGTTGTACAGATGGTGCATGCAATTAGCAAATGAACCTTGAAGGGATTGCGCAGTTATGGACGAGGAATTTCCCTTTAAATACAGGCTAATTCTCGCAGGAACTGTGCAAAGAATTAGAAGCTTGGAGGCTTGGAAATTTGGCTAGGTATTGGCCAAAGGAAGTCGTCAGGTGGAGGATAGGAAATAATTGTGCAGATTAAGCTCAAGGTTGAGCAGGGCATATTGTATTCATCCAAATTCTTTGACTAAGGGCGCAAGGAAATAGGGACTTGAAGAGCAAGAGTATTGGCTAAGTGTTGGCCAAGAGTTTGCTTGTGAGTTGGAGATTGCTTTTACTAAGTGTTGGGATTGTTCTTGTGAGAACAAGCATGTAATCTCATATTGGATTTCCAGATTAATACAAAATAGATAGTGGTGTTTTGAGTTGTGGCTTTCCCTAGATATTTATTGTGTTATGTGCCTTTGATTCTCTTCCTCTATTGATTATTGTTTGCTCAATGTTTATAGGCTTCTGTTGTAAAGAGTAGAAGTAGATTCTTGTCTCTTGCTTTAGAAAATTTCATTAACTTGTGAATCTACTCTACAAACTCGCAGCCCAAAAAAAAATCATGCTCCGATACCATGTATAAAATTCTCCATGGTATCAGAGCTAGATTTGTAGAAATTTTCTACATGGTATCCGAGCAGGATTTTTTTTGGGCCGCGAGTTTGTAGAGCAGATCTGAAAATTTTTGTAGAAAAAATTCACAAACAAATAGCATATCTAGATTCCTTGTGTAAAAATACCCAAATTCAAAAAAATATTCGGCCGAAACAAAGTTTGGATGAGGGAGATATCACTAATTTAAAATCAACTCTTTTTCTAGAAAATTTCATGACGGCGGGATAAATGAAACAGATTCTTGGGCTAGCCAAGAACTTATATGCACTTGAGGTACAAGATGCATGCAAATCCTTGAGTTGCAAGGCAAAGGTTAGAGACTTGGTGGTTGAGAGGGAGAGTAAATTGCCTCTCAACATGTAGCCCCGGAAGAAGCCTCGAAAGTAGCTTTAGGAAGTTGTGGAGCAGCCATTACTAGAGAAGTTGGGAGGAGATTGAGTGGAGAGATCCACTCAAGCAAAGAAGAAGCAGTCTCAGAGAAGTCTTAGATAATTGTGGAGCAACCGCAATTGGAGAAGCAGAGAGGAGACTGAGTGAAAGCATCCACTGACGCAGAGACCTCTAGTAGGGGTGAATTTCGAGCCACGTAGGCAGAGGGATCACATGCAACCATACCTCCAAGGGGTGGGGCGAAGTGAAGTGATACTCCCAAGAGGCTGAAATTGGGCAGGCTACATTGAAAGGTTTTATCTCATGGATCATACCTTGCTACGGGAGCCCAAAGTACATAGTAGTGGGAGGAATCAGTGGGATTAATGCAGTCAGAGATTAGAGTGACATAGGCTAGAGCAGTCAAATATTGAAGAGTGCAGAGACGATTGACAATAGTGCATAAAGGAAGAGTCAACATAAGCGCAAACTTTTCAGTCAACAGAGGCAATAACAATCAGAGACTTTGATGACAGAGGCATCATTCTAATTCAAGTTGGATGGATTTTTTATTTTTATTTTTTAATTTCTGGAGTTGCTGGAGCAACAACACTAGAGAGAAGTGTTGCATGCAGAACATTCCAAAGGTTCAGGATCACGATCGAGTTGAATTCCTTTCTTGTTGAGAGGGAGTGTTAAAAATAACAACAAGAAATGACAAAAATAGAATTTAGAAATTCCAGTTTAGTTTGTCCTTGAATTAAATTGAGAATTAAAATTGAATTATATTCTCATATCAACTTGTAATCGTTAACTAGAGTGAGTTGACTTAGTTAACTTAGGAATTTCGAGTTGGAAGTATTTTTGAACTAATGTATATGTTCTCCCTCTATTATAGGGATCCATGATGAGTTAAGTATGATTTGTAATTAGTTAACTCAGTTTATTGAGTTAAGTCCAGTTAAATTAGTTCCAAACTGTTTGAGGAACTAATAGTGAGTTAAAAATTAGTTGGTGCAATAATGCATTAACTAGTGCTACTCGAGTTAACTAAAGATTCCCTCATGAGAAACTCATGCATGTCGATTCTAAGAAAGACCCAGTTGAGACTAAAGTGCAGGGACAACGTACTATTTGTTGTATAATTTTCTGAGTTGTACATATGGTACATGCAATTAGGAACTGAACCTTGAAGGGATTGCGCAGTTATGGATGAGGAATTTCCCTTTAAATACATGCTAATTCTCTTAAAAATTTTGCAAAGAATTAGAATCTTGGAGGCTTGGAAATTTGGCTAAGTATTGGCCAAAGGAAGTCACCAGGTGGACGATAGGAAAACCTTGTGCAGTTTAAGCTCAAGGTTGAGCAGAGCATATTGTATTCATCCAAATTCTTTGACCAAGGGCACAAGGAAATAGGGACTTGAGGAGCAAAAGAGCTGTCTAAGTGTTGGCCAAGAGTTTGCTTGTGAGTTTGAGATTGATTTTACTGAGTGCTGGGATTGTTCTTGTGAGAAAAAGCATTGTAATCCTATCTTGGATTTCCATATTAATACAAAACAGATAGTGGGGTTTTGAGCTGTAGCTTTCCCTGGATATTTATTGTGTTATGTGCCTTTGATTCTCTTCCTCTATTGATTATTATTTGCTTGATGTTTATGGGCTCTCGCTGTAAAGAGTAGAAGTAGATTCTTGTTTCTTGCTTTAGAAAATTGCATTAGCTTGTGAATCTACATGATTTTCTACAAGGAGTTATAGTTATGTCTATTTTCTCCTATCTGCCAATATTAGTATGAGAGATAACATGTTTCGCAACACAATGCATAAGAACAAGGATAAAAGTGGCAAAAAGAGAGTAGTTATACCTATACCAAGAATGGGGTGATAATGGATAAAGAGTACATAAAAAGATGATGAAAAGGGGAAGAATGATATCAAAAATGTTAAAGGCAGGTGTTGAAAACATGCTAACTTGGGCACCCATCATAGACAACAAATGAATACTAAGGTTCAAAATAGGACTTATGCAAAGCAATGTTTAAGGAACAAATATTCCAAGTTATGTTAGATTTGTCTAAGGACAAAGTCCCTAGCCCATAAGGCTTCCCATCAAATTTCTTTAAAATTTGGATATAACAATGAGGATTCATGGAAACTTGTAGAGGAATTAAGATTGAACAAATATGTCCTTAACGTCCCGAATGCCACTTTCTTCATTTTGATACCAAAGAGAGAAGCATTTAAAATTGAGAAATATATTGTGATAATAGCATTTTACAGTACAATTGTTAAATTATCTTCAAACTAATGACTTGATAATATTCTTATGCAATGTAATTATTAAATTATCTTTAAATTGATGACTAGTAGGTTTAAGAGAATCCCAATGACTATATATTCTAAAAATAAGGTGATTTTTTCAAAGAAAAACAAATCCTAGATTAGATTATCACAACTCAAGAATCAATTCACTATGTACAATCTCATAAAAAAATGGAATGGTGATACACCTAGGCATGTCCAAATCCTATTCTATGAACTTTATAAGTCAATCATAGAAATCATATGGATTTGACGATTTATAGATTCACCAGATTTGCATATATTCCACATTTTTCTCAATATTATTGAATAGAGTTCCCCTAATCCCCTTCCAACCTAGCAGAAGAATAAGACATGAAAATCCTTTGTCATCATATATTTTCATCATAATTGTTGAAGGATTAGATAGAATAATAATGTCTTCAAAGAATAAGATGAGACGAGGGGAATAAAACCTACATAGTCTTCATATTCAATATTTCATTTATAATTTATAGATGACACATTATTTTTGGGAGAAACCATTTGTAATGTACCCAGGGAGGATAATATGGAGTACTTAGAGAGGTACCTCAATGAGAGTAATGAATGTAATGTGATCATAATCATGGAACACACCCACTTGGTAGTTGGTGAGTAATAAATAGGTTTATTAGATAATTTAGAAAATTAATATAATAATAAGGGGAAATTGGCATAGACCCCAAGAAACGCTCATGATAAAGTATATATAAACATTAATAGCATTGTGTGTGATATGTTGAGTATTGTATTATTACAAGCATGACTTGTGGAGTGATTCCTTTTATAAAGAATATTTTGGTTATTCTCAACCTTAAGGATTTCTATCTTTTATTTATCAGAGTATGGCCACTTACATTCATTATCCCATTTGGTTAACCCCCTAGGTACCACATATTATCCTCCCTATGTACATTATATTAGGTGCACCATATTATATTCCATAGCTGCATTATACTATTGCCAAAGAAGATAAATCTTTTCAAAAAGTCATTAATATATTTCTTAAAGCTTTATTAGGATAGATAAATGAAGACTAATCCTAGATATTTTTCCCAACTATACCCCATTAGGTGACTCAAGTGCATATAATAGAGTACATGTTTTCCTTGGATATTCATTACCAAGTAAATATTTGGGATTACTTTTGGTAGTGAACAGTAGAAGGGAGTTAAATCAGAGGAATCTCTATTTAAGACCATTAAAAACATTAAGGCATTTTGCTTATTATCCTTTGTTGATTGAGCCACATTATTAAAAATAGTTTTGTTAGTACTCGTGATCTTCTTATTTGCAGTTTTAGCAACACCACAAAGGATAACAAAGCTGATGCAAAAGAACAACAACTTATTATTTGGAGGTCCTCAACTCATAAACAAAAAGACATTGATTGCAAGCAAAAATATCCACCCCCAAATAATAAGGGAAGATTTAAACTTGTAAATGTGGAAATTGTCGACATCACTTTATCAAGTAAAATAATGACACAAAGAATGATTAACAATCTAGATCCATAGATTGAGAAATATGCACCAAACACTTCCTAACAAGATCTACCCAAAATTACTACATTACCTGATGGATCTTCTATTTGGAATAATGTGAAAAAAGTATTAGCTTAATCATTAAAGGTAGCTTCTAGGTGATAGAAGATGGCAGATCAACACACTTATAGGAAAACCCTTTGAATTAATGGCCTCTCAAGCAAACAAATGAGCTTCAAGTTTGTTAATATTAGGGTGCTTAACTCACTTATGAAATATGTGTATCAATATTTGGAAGTCCATGATCACTCATCCTCAAATCTTAGTGGGCCCCACAAATAGAGATGTATGGTTTTGACATGAAAAACTATTAACAAAACAGGAAATACTCTAGTAATAGATGAAAAAAAGACACATATTAGTTAAAGATGGTCTAAATGCATTCAAATTGGGTAATCAAGGACTAAGAGAACTATAGGCCAAAAAAACTCTAGAATGTTGATTTATGGACACTATTCATGATTGGAAAATGAAGTAGTCCATGGATTGACAAATCTAGGAGTAAGTGTAAACTAGGGACAATAAAAGGTATGACAATGGATTGTCGGTTTCCGTGGTTCGGATTTTTAGAATCTAAACTCGGATATTCCACAATTTTCATCTTTACTTTGTCGATGTTTCGAGTCTAGACCAAGACTCATCATTAGGACTTGATTTACAAAGAAGAGAGACAATAGTGATAAATATGGTTATGGTTGAGATGTCAAGTATGTGAGCCGACCAACCGAATGATTTGAATTAACTAGATTTTTAATATTTTGATATATTAAAGTTCTTTTTAATTTTATTTATTATACATGGATATAATTATTATAGTTCTTTATTAATTGCTTGAGTTGAATTGTTTATGTATTAAGTTTTTTATTATATTTTATTTAATGAAATAATTTCTCATAATGCCTTTGTTTTAATTAATTGTAATTTTATAGTAATTTTGTTTATATTTATTTAATTTTTGCAAGTTTTTAGTCACTTAGGAGGTTAATGTATTATTAATGTTGTGTTCTAAGCTTATATGTTTGTTAATGTATCATAAAAAGTTTGTTATGGTTAGGAGAGGAGCCGATTTTTAATATTTTAATATTCTTATAATTTTTTTGATATATTAAAGTTCTTTTTTTAATTTTATATATAATGATAATAATAAGGTTCTTTATTAATTGCTTGAGTTGAATTGTTTATGTATTAAGTTTTTTATTATATTTTATTTAATGAAATAATTTCTCATAATTATTTTGTTTTAACTAATTGTAATTTTATAGTAATTTTGTTTATATTTATTTATTTTTTGCAAGTTTTTAGTTACTTAGGAGGTTAATGTATTATTAATGATGTGTTTCTAAACGTATAAGCTTGTTAGTGTATTATACAAAGTTTTTTGGCTAGGAGAGGAGTCGATTTGATCTAAAGAAGGGAGGGTAAGAAGAAAAAGGGAGGGTCATTTTAATCCATGGGGGTGAGGAGTGAGGTCCAATTCCTACTAATTTCCAATCCTCCATCCATGCTGAGGTTATGTGGGTGTTTTATGATCTCAAGGGCTTCTCGGACTTTTCGCTTGAAATGGTGTTTTTCATTAGCAATGACTTTTGTGTTTTCAAGGCATATGTGGTGGTTTGTCTTACCAGCATGTTCCGCCAAGGCTGAGGAACGGGTTCTTTCCCTCTAGATATCTGCACTATGTTCTTTTAGCCTGATACTGATTGATCTACCTATTTCCCCGATATATTGTTCTCCACAGGAGCAGTTGATAATATAGACACCTTTTTGTTGGAGATCTTCCAGGTTGTCTTTGACTGATTTCATTCTTTGTCTAATAGTTGTCAAGGGTTTGAATGAGGTTTTGATATTCTTTTTTTAGAGAATTTTGGCTAGTGTCTTAGTTACACCATGAATATACAGTAGGTAGGCACTAGCAGTTGGGGGATTGTTAGTTTTGTTTTTATTGTTTCCAGTTTTGGCTTTTTTAATGGCTTTGAAGATATCTTTATTATTGTATCCTAGTTTGGAAAATGCTCTTCTTAAGTAGGTGATTTCTTCGTCGATGTGGCTTTCATATGAAATTCTACAAGCTCTAGTGAAGAGGGTTTGAAGAACTCCCATTTGTTGGGCTGGGCGGTGGTGGGAATCTGCGTGGAGATAGTTATCAGTATGCGCCTTTTTCCTAAACACTTTGTGACCTATAGAACCATCCTTGTTTCTAATGAGGATGATGTCCAAGAAAGAGATGCAATTATTCTCTTCAATTTCCATTGTAAATTTGATGTCCTTAGAAATGCTATTGAGATGGTTTAAAAAGTTTTTTAGTTTGTCCTCCCCATGGGGCCAATCCACACTGGTGTCGTCCACGAACCTGATCCAAAACTTGGGTTTTAATGGGTAGGTGTCCAGGGCCTTCTTTTCAAATTTTTCCATTAAGAGATTGGCTACAATAGGTGAAAGGGGTGATCCCATCGCCACTCCTGATTGGCTCAAAAATCAACTAGTTAATGCTGGTTGATTTTATTTGTTGAAGGTTGCAACATGGATTTAGTTGAAATGACATATATTTCATTTTTCTCTCCACATTATGGACAACTTTCAGATTGAATAAGAAAGATCCGAGTTATTGAAGTCTATCATTTCCAATAACACTTTAGTAGAGCATTGGATCAATACAAGGTTATCAAAGAGATGGAAGATGGAATTTATGGGATTGTGTCACAAGTGATTAATTGATCAACCAATGCAATTATTTCCATAAAGAAAATGAAGTAGATGAATGCCATAATTTTTTAGGTCATGATGGGAATCATGATTGCAAAAAGAAAAATCATATGTTTTTTATTTGACAAATTGCAACAAATCTTGTTGCTTGAAGGTTGGACATGAAGGTTTTATCAATCTCATTAGACAAACATCTAAAACTTACATTTTAAGGTAATTTGTTTGTTGGAACACTTTGGGTTTACATGAAGTAGTTTTAGCAACAACTGGAGAAAAGCAAGGAACATTGGCAGAAAGAGTTATGTCTAAAGCTACAATGTCATCTTTATTCAAGAGGGCATTGTTGGATTTTATTTTCTCTCTGCTTCATGATTCAGAAACACCTTCACACCTAAGTGGATTTTCCCATCTTAAAATTAAGGTTTTAATCTAGAAATATTATAAATCTCTTGATAGTTTTTATAACAGTTCTCACATTTTTTAGATTAGCTGGAAAAATTGTTCAGTTACAATCATTTCCTAGGCCTTAATGTTTTGACTCTAGCCTCTATGGCTAAAAGAAATACTCCGAACACTTGTCATACGGATAATTATATGGATCTTGCTTGCAAACCAATGGAAGAACCATCATGTGCCAACACAGTTACTTTACTAACAAGGTCAATTGCAATGATTAGTGAGAAGGAAAAATTATTATTCTAACACAATTCTTTGAAGTTGTTGATTATACTTCTCCGATCAAAGTTGCACAAGGAAAATTTGAATCAATAGTGATAGTGAATTTTTGCAGAAGTTTAGGGAGATTGATGACTAATGCTAACAACTGGCATTTAGAATTATAAGAATATTTTGAGGTAGATCATCAACTTTGAGGGTTATAGTCAACAAAACAAAGCGTCAATTTTGGATATCTTAAATAAAACAATTTTAGCTCCATAATCAACTTCATATTCCAGTATTTCAAGTAAAAGATCAATAAATTACAAACCATCTCCAAATTTTTAGGCAAAATATCCACTAATAGTTGGATTCAAATCCTAATTTCAAGGAAAATTTTCTTGATTTCTTGTAACAAGCCAAAGATTGTTTTATTTTTAGTTTATTGTTAGGATTTGATTCCTAAATGCTAGTAATAGCTAGTAGATTTATTTTTCTATAAATATTATAATTTGGAAGGTAATAGGGGTTGGATTTTGGGTAAAGCACAAAAATGTGATCTATTTTAAATCTTTCTACTTTTAGATAAGTTTAATTAAAGGATTCTTTAGTTCAATTTATGGTAGATTGTTCATATTTGAGTACTTTCATGTGTTTCATTATCTTTTTCTTTTGTACATTTTGAAGTTGTGTAGATCATAAGGATAGGTTCGGATGGGTATTAGCCTCCCTTAGTTCCCCCTAGAAATGTTATATTCATCACTAAGCATACTAAATATACAATCCATTTATATTAGTCCTATTAGGTCTGAAGATTGTCTCCTTCTTTATAATTGTGATTTGTATTGTTGTTGAGATGTTGAAGGTCCTTCTTCACGCTCTCTAGTCTTATTAGGTAATATCAATATTCAGTATGAGTATGTGTCTTATTTGATATATTCTTTTAATCTTATATCATTATCTTTCAAGCTATTTATCTATCATGATTGGATCCTAACCCTTTGATCGGACTTTTGAGAGGTAGGGCTTATTTATTGGAAAGGAGTTTAAAACCCTTAGCAACGACCTCTCAACAACCCCCCCAGTTTCCTAAATCTGGCCAATGCACTTAAAAGTTTGTTGTCGATGGTAGTGAAAAAAAAGTAATCTTCATAACATTTGAGGGAGTCCCCTATGGTTCAAGGGCCATCTTGGGTCTAGAGTACATTACCTTGTTGCCTTGGCACAATTTCCCAGCTAGAAACTGTCTCCAAGAAAAGATACAACGTTTGGCATCGTTGCCAGGGAATGAAGTAACGAAGAGATATTTCCCTAGGTGTATGACATGATTAGATATGTTTCTTGCTGGTGAACAAGAAAAAGACATTCGATATTGGATGCATATAAATCACCTAGTGACTCCACTTTGTTTCCATATAGTAACTCCACTTTATTGTCACCTAGTGATTCCATGGGTTGAAGATTCCACTAAGAACATTGTGGCATAGTAGTTGCAGAGGAAAAACATTGGGACACATAATTGTGGTGTCGATGAGGAGCTAGGGAAAGGGACAATTACCATTAACCGCCCCTCTATAACCTAAGTTGTTTGATGAAAACCCTAGCACGTGAATGGTGTATATTAATAGACCTGTAAATCACTAATCGCCTCGTTTTCAATGAAAGACTATCTCTAGAGAGTTCTTAACTCTTCCAGGGTTAAATATTGACCCAAGAAAATAAACTTGGGGTACCAGATCATAGGTTATACCGCGTAGGATTATATTTAATCGCACTGCAAACCATAATATAGGTACATGTTTTAAGGGTGGGTCCATATAAATAATCAACATATCAATCGATGTTAACTACACAATTTTGTAAGTTATAACTCCATTTGATATCCCATTATGAATCGTTCATTCCTGTGTATAGGTAAAAAAAATATTTTTTATGGTATGGGTAAATTATATAGTTTTGTTATGAGGACTATTACAAGTGGTATCAAAGTCAGGTTCTAATATTGTGGCCTATTTGGGAAAATGGTTAATAAATACGTATATGTTGTGAACACAGAGTGGAGGCATAATGTAGAGGGGAGCTGGAAGTATACCTGCTTTAGGAATTAACCCAGAGATGTGGGTTCAATTAGTTGATGGACAACAAAACCCCTCTACCATGCTGTTTGAAAGTGTTCAACAGTTAAGGACCAAAATGGCTAGTCTGCAAGCGAATAACGAGATATTGATGTGAGATCAGGAAAAAAATATTAAAAAGTCTTTCTGATCACTAGAATCATAAAAACTATATACCCAACTCTAGCAATGAAGGTAGGGATGAGGAGCAAAGGCAAAGAGGTGAAAATTCTCTTGAAAGAAGTCACACCCATCACTCTGAAGGAGATATGGGTGGGAATGAAGAGGAATTTGAAAATGTGTCAGACCACCAGAAAAATAAGAAGTAGAAGTTGTCGAGGCATGGTTGATTAACATTAATAAATAATTCCAAATTTATGAATATGATGACAACCTAAACGTGAGACTAGCCATCTACCATCTTCAAGGAAAGGCTATGTTGTGGTGGGAGGAGGTTAAGGTAGTTCATACAATTAATGAGTAGGGGATGACTTGGGGACAATTTCAGAAGCAGTTTACGGAAAAGTATCTAACTAAGTGATTTTACGATTATAAGGCAAATGAATTGCATGACCTTCGATTGGGACAACTCTCTATGGACGCGTTTGTGACCAAATTCACATCCCTGTTGAGGTATGTACCTTACATTCAGGAGGAGAAGGGTAAGGTTCAACGTTTCATGAACAGTCTACTAGTGTTCATGAAAGAGTGATTGGAATTTGATACCCTAAAACTATGGACGAGGCCATTTGAAAAGAGTGAATTTGTTATCAACAAATGAAGTCGAAGGGAGAAGGAAGTAAGATTTGGGCTAGTAAAAAAATTACAGAAAAATTCCTAGAACATTAAAAATATGAAAATTGGAGGCACTAGAAGTCTGCATAGAAATCAGTATAGCAAACCTCCTAGAAGGAATCAATAGAAATTTAAATCACAAGGGGAATCAAAATAAGTGGATGTCTCCAATAAACCTGAGTTCAGTCAACAATAGAAACCCCCATTACAGTGTTGGGGCTATGGGGAGCCTCAATATTACAAAAACTGCCCTCACCACACGGAGACTAAACAGTCTACTAACATTCAAGAGGCCTCCACAGTTTGTAAAGTGGCATGCAACATACCAAGGATTACTGCAGCCTTGGGTGATCATCAAGCTGAATACTAGACCTATATGATCGAACTTGAAGGTAAGATATATAAACATGTTGTTTCCATTTTGATAGACCAAAGAGCCCGTTTAAGTTATGTCAACCTGATGATCATTGTGTTATCACCAAAAAATGATCACCTAATCATTTCTAACTAGGCAAATCAAAATACACCATGTAGGATTAATTTTACCATAGTAACATCACTTTCACCACAGGAAATAATTTGGTAAACCATTTTTATTAAATTATTTTCTGATTAAAATTAAAAAAACCCATGAGGATAATTCGATAAATCATTATTTATTTAATTTTCTCTAGGAATAATTATTAAATCATTGTTTAATAATTATTCCTTGTCACATTTGACTAAATCCCTTAGGAATAATTAAATAAATCACTATTTAATAATTATTTCAATTTCACACCATTCTTAATCCTCGCGAAATAATTAATAAATCATTTTATTTGTTAATTATTTCTAGATAAAGATATTTGACCATTTTGAATTTTCCCTCTCCAAAAAATATAATAAATTATTCCTAACAGTTAGATCTTCATTTTGTCAATATTATTTTATTATTCTCCATTTTCGATATTAACTCAATACTTTGTTATAAATGGGAGGGTTTTCCATTCATTCTTCACCATGATCATTATCATCGTCACCATTATCGTTTGAAGGATTTAAACAAAATAAACACACTAAATTATCAGAGACATAAACATGGCAGAAAAGGCTCAAGAGCCTCACTTCATTCCTCTCTCTCTTTCTCATTATTAAAATAATGTGTATAATACAAATATGAATACAAGAGAATATTTGTCTCAAGATAGTGCATCTATCTTGGACACTTTGGTTGAGCAAATATCTCAACCATACACTAATCTAGGAGCCTAAATAGTTGGAGAGAATCTCTCAACCAACTAGACCTAAAGTGACTCCTAACTTCGAGGAACAAACCCAATCTAGAAAGTTAGGAATTAAATCGAATTTTCATGATTTTAATTAATTTAGTATTTTTGGACTTATAATTGTTTTTTATGTGAGAGTGAGGCTAACATTCCTCCCCTCAATGATAAGTCCAAAGTAAGAACATGTTGTTTAAAAGTGTGCAACAAGAAATGCTTGTTGACAATGCAACAAGATGATGGAGCTTAGTGAAAAGAGTCGCCTTCACTAAGTGGGCCCGCAGGCTATTTTTGGCGCAAGTCTATTTTTAGACTATGTCTATTTTAGACATATGGATCATGTCTATGGATTGCAGGTTGTTGTTTATGGATGACTGATCAAGTTGGGAAAAATAGATGGACTTCTATTTTTAGATCACAGCGGAGTGACTGCTCAGTCTAAATATAGAACAGTCAAATATTATTAGCTCATAATAATATTTAGACTATAAACTTTGTCTTATTCTCTTGGAGCACTTCAGGATGAGCTACGGATGTGGTACATGCAGATCCCAGAAGGAAATACGTGGTTACCTATGGGATGACTAATATTTGCATGCAGGACTTCAGTTAGAACTCAAGTGAGTTGAGTTTAGTGGACTGGAGGTGCAGTTGATGGAGTTGTGTTCAGTTTAGCTTTGTTAAACTGGTTGTATTTAGTCTAACTGGCAAATAGACTAGAGATGAGTTGGGTGAATTAGTTTTAATTAATTCACAAGTTATTAACTCATAATACAACTAATGAATACATCAGTTAACTCAGTTGCATGTCAGTGCATGTTCAGTTCAGCAGGGACAGGTGTTAGAGAATCAGATTGCTATCAGTTGTGACTATAGTTGTGCATCAGATCTTGCACCAATCAAGGGATTGAGTATGCCAATGAGTTTGCCCACGTATTTTCCCACATTGTAGCTTGTGCTCACGTGATTTTTCCAATTAAATACGTGGTTGCCTTAGAATTATCATCAGTTCTTGAGCAGGTATTGAGCAGCGGAGGCAGGCAAGCAACGAAGGAGATTTGAGCCAGTGATTGATTCAGATCTGAGTTGTATTGTGTGTAAGGTGGAGATACTTGTGAGAAGTATTATGCTGTGTAATGTTACATGACTCAATCATTAATATACAGATAGTTGGGTTTTTAGCGAGATGCTTTCCCCGGGATACATACTGTGTTAATGTGTGAATGCTCTTGATGTTTTATTGTTATTGATGCTGCTATATTGATGATCAACGTAGAGGAGCTTATGTATTGTGTATGTTTTCGCAATAGTACATGATCAGGATAATCTCCATTGAATATGTGTTAAATTATTCAAAATTTCTACATGGTATCAGAGTTGTTGATCATCAGATCTACTATTCAGGAAGTGTTTACATTCTATTTCTCTAGGCAAAGCCTGTAATCGGGCCAGGTAGCCTCTGGATTCATCCTTCCTTTGGAAGGTAAAAT
>APFE031262528.1:276212-361709 GCA_000404065.3 Pinus taeda
TATAAGTTTTATATGGAAAACACTGTAAAAAAAAAATTGCATTTCCTGCATTTTCATGATAGCTATTATCAAGTTAGATAATAGGAATTACAAGGATTGAGAAATAATGCAAAATCATGATAATGTTATGGAATTCAATTAGATAGATTTATTTCTGATAGACTATTACAAAAAAATTTGACACTGTTTTGGTTATGGTTAAATAAATTTCTATTCTAGAGATAAATACAGAGAAATTTTAACCGTAATTAAAAACCTGTTAATTTCAATATCAAGCTTTCCTACAATTATCTAAGGCTACCTAAACTTTAAATTTAATATGCTTCATAAAATTCAAGTTTCAATATCAAGCCTTCCTACAATTATCTAAGGCTACCTAAACTTTAAATTTAATATGCTTCATAAAATTCAAGTTTCAATACCTCCACCTATTAAACCCACAGCCACTTGAAATACTAAACTAATACATGCTTGCCTTCCCTTTGGTTAAGCCAAATTGAATTTGGTTGGTAAGCTATTGCCAATCTTTTTAGCTGTAGTTATAGCTTCAAATGGAATCCGAAGTAGATCCAGTTGTCCTTAGATGATGTAATTGCTATTTTTTATTTTATTTTATTTGTTTATAGACAAATAAATAGCAATTTGTTTATGTTTACCAAAATGAATTTGGTTGGTAAGGTATTGCCAAATCTTTAGCTTTAGTTATAGCTTCAAATGGAATCCGAAGTAGATCAACTTGTCCTTAAACGAAGTAATTGCAATTTTTTTTTTTAATATTTTGTTTTATTTGTTTATCAACAAATAAATAGAAATTTGTTTATATTTACAAAATTGCCACTTTAATAATAGTTCTCAAATTATGTATCATCGAAATATTCTCAATTTTCTATGAAAATTCAAGGGAATGTTATATTTTAACTTCATAAAAAATGCCTTGTTTTTGGCAATGATAGGAACATTATAATTACGCATCTCTTACCGTGTCTTCTTTGGAGTAAGACAAATTGTGTTTTTCAAACTGTGTGAATATAGTTCATTAATTTAAAATGATGTTAATTTTATTTATTTTTTATATATTTGAATATGTATAAGATGTACACTTTCAATTGTTTTTGTTATTGGGTAAATTTAACGATTTTTGTTTTTTTATAAGATTGTAATTTTTTTATTAAATTATATTCAAATTTTTATAATGCAATTTTTTATTGGGTAAATTATATTTTTGAATGTATAAATAAATTTAGTTCTTCAATACTAATTTTTGTTTTAGTGAGACTGTAAATTTTAGTCAAATTATTTATAGTATAGTATCATTTATAAAATACATTGTTCTTTAATCATATAAGTTTAAATTTAGAACATTGATAATGCATATTGCTGATAATCATTCTCACTCCTAATATCTATAATTTGGCTTAACACTTATCATTTTCTTGCGGATTGACACACGGTTCGCTCGCTTGTGCAGAGCCTAACCCCACAGTTTACAGAGAACAAAAACAATCATTGTAATTTTTCTTTCGTGGGTGACTGGCAACCTTTAGTGAATTGCCTTCACCTCTGCAATTTTTTTCCATATAGTTCAGATTGTTTTAATAATCAGTATTAGTAGGGCAATTACTTAGCCTTTACTTTAAAATTTTTACATTTCACACATAGCTTAATTAAGGGGAAAAGTAAGTGGCCATAATCCACACATTTTTTCAATTTGTTTTGCTATTTTACCAAGTCACATAGCTTAATTAGCAAAGGAGTAAGTGGCCAATAATTCACTCATATTTTTTACTAACCAAAGCATCTTTACTTCATTAGCATTGGGACTAGGAACTGGTGTTATTAAAGAAAGGGAGTAGCCCCTACTTCCCTTGCGTCTTTTAGACGATCCTGGGCTTGCATCTGAAATCTTTCTCAAAGCACTCAGTTTTTCATCTCCCTTTTTAGGCTCACATAGTGTAATAGGAAGGAAGTAAGTGTCCCATCAACCACACATTATTTTATTTGCAGGTAAGGAACAAACATAATGTAGTGTAAGTAGACAAATTTGAAAAGGATCATCGAATATCCACATGACTACGAACTTTGTATGTTCACTCTGTCACTTACACACACATTTCACTACACACATTAAGCTACTCTAAACTTTGAACAAAGGGAATCAAGTGTAAAAACCTTTTGTACTTAGTTTATTTAAGCTTAATTTTTCACACCATAAGTGAAGGAAGACACGTAAAAGCAATCATAACTTGAACAAACTAAATTTCCCCACACGGGCCACAAAATAATTTATAGTTTAGGTTAGGACTATTGGGGGTAGGCATCCAATAGGCCGCCATGGTCATGTTACATTTTGAAACATAGAAGTTGTCTTTTAGGGTGCTTCAAATCCTTCAATCAGTCCACGGAAAAGACAACCCAGGCAGCACAGAGACCCGATTCAGAGGGGGTTCGGCTTAGGCTCAGTGCGTGCGGTCCTATATGGGGCTACCCAACCTATATAGTGCTCGGTACTGATAACCGATTACCAAGAAGCTAAAGACTCGACTGCCTCCGTGTGATGAAGGTATCCTATTGGCCAAATTTTAGGGCATCTTTCCCTATAGGTGGAGGTGTGGGAAGCACTAAAGCCTCATTCAATACCTTGGTTGATTCTTTGCGTTGCTGGAAGCGTCACCAGTTCTTTCGGGACGTAGCCCCAGTACTCGTCATTGTTTGGCTGCTGGAAGTGTCACCAGTTCTTTCGGGACATAGCCCCAGTACCCGTCATTTTTTGGCTGCTGGAAGCGTCACCAGTTCTTTCGGGACGTAGCCCCAGTACCCGTCACAAAAGGTATCTCCGCAAGGCCCAGTTACTTATAGAGTGGAAAGGACGAATAGGTCTTCATAGGACCTTTTATCATACGCAAAAGAAACTAAAATATTTTCCTTGTTTGATTGATCACATAGCTTAACTTAAAGGGAAAGTAACACTTTATTTTTCATTTTGCTTTATGTATGTAATTTCTTTTTATACACATTCCTCTCCTCACCACAAAAGTGACACACATTCCATCTTAAGAATACATAAATACTTTACTTTTTCATATTAAGAATAACAAGACAATGCTACACAAAACATTCCAATTCTTCTTTCACCTGAATATACATTAAAATAAATTCTACAAATAAAAATTGAAATGAAACAATTTTTTTAACTAATTTAAAATGAATTATTGGATAATTTGTTATTTATTTTGATATTTTTTGGGTAGAAAAATTGGAGGAATTATCTTTTGTGACATATTTTATGATATGTCTTAATTTTGAGATTTAGAATTTAAAGCCCTCTAAAGTTATTTTGGGATATGAAATGAGTGAAAGCTTTGTGAGCATATCTCTCTGCCTCTTGATGTCGCTTTACACACCAATTCTAGCTTTCAAACAATGTGAAAATCACCTCAATCAAATTTCATATGCAGAAGCTATGCCTCCCACAAGTTCAGCTAACTTGTTCATATGGTGGTACCAAGTGGACGCTGCATCAACGCCATTACTTAGATATGTGGAGTTATTCATGAGTGGACATTCAAGAAGATCCTAAAAGGTACAAAACCGTAACACTAATAGTGACTTGAAAAATGTCAAAACCCTAACCCTTAAATAGTTTCCAAGCTATGTTAAATACTACGTCACTAGGAAGAGAAGGGGTTCCATCTTTTTAGGAATGTATTAAAACATAGTTGAGCACAACATCTAGGAGTGGGATTTGAGATCAAAACAAAGGAGAAAGATAATTTGCAACAACCATATAGACAACAATGTCATAGGCAACTCGATAATCAATACCCCTTTCTTTGTATTTGTATTTCCATAATTAAATAAAAAAGAGTAGAGTATAAGCCTCAACTTCTAATTAGGTTTTCTTTTATATGATATCCCCTGAGTTATATCTTGTATTAAATTATATGATTTTTATATTCACTTACATTTTTTTCTTTTATGGGTTTCAATATTTATATGTATTTAACACTAACGAGGTGTTGAGACATGTGAAAACCTTAATCTGAAATCATTATCAAGCTATGTTAAACACTAGGTCACTAGAAAGAGGGGGTTCCATCTTTCTAGCATTGTATTGTCTCGTGGTAGAGTAGAGCATCTAAGAGTTAGATTTAAGAGCATAACATAAGAACCATTTAGAATACAATGTCAAAAAAACTCTGTAATAAATACTCATTTTTTTGTATGTAAAGTTTCATAATTAAATAAAATATAATAGAATATAAGTCTGCTCTTTAATTAGATTTCTCTGATATCATATTTTATAAATTACATCTTTTATTAAATCATATAACTAATATTTCCATCTACTTATTATTTTTTTAAATTATTTTCAAATATTTGAATAATAAAATAATAAACAAAATTAAAATTCAAAAAATAAATTAAATAATAAAAATTCAAAAATGACAATGTAAGCTATAATAAATTACTTCGGGTGAATATCTACAATAATATATATATATTGTTTCACAATAACTTAAACCTAATATTAGTTTTTGAAAAATTCACTCTCAACTTTCAATACCATGACATCTCATGGTGAAGACCTCTCCAATCTACTTATGTAAAAAACGAAAAAATGAGGGGTATTATTAGACTCGAGATCATTATCATCTATAACCACATACCTTGAGATCTGGTAAAGGACTCTCCATAATCTACTTAATTAAAAAAAAGGGGTGTTATTAGGCTAAATAAGCCTCTAACTTAAGCTTCTAATAAAGCAAAGATGTGGGGTGCATCAGCTTATGTTAAGTTGGTTCATTGTTTAATATTAAGTATGTAAGCTAGGGTGAGCAATGATATTATGGGGACAACTAACTTAAATTCTTTTTTTTGCTGAAGCAAGATTCGTACCTTCTATTCATTAGAAACAAAGAAACAAATTACATATAATACAACTACTCAAAGAGACCTGAGGGACATAGAGTCAACTATCCACTCAGGGCTTGGGTACCAAGTCTGGGCCACAGGCCCACAAATTTAAGTGTGAGACCTTCAAAATACAAATAATCTTGATACGAACAACCTTGACCATTGATCCACATAAAGAAATCCAACGGAAGAGCATAATATCGCACCAAACAAGTGGACCAGACGTTAGTGTGCGATGGAGGGTGGTTTTCCAAACCATCTCTCTGCCACGTGTAGGATGTTGGATGGGATCGCTGCAAAATCGCTAAAATCGTTTCCCACTTTAGAGCGATGCAAACATCCAAAAACCACCAAGGAAGCGATTTTACTCTACGAGGCCCAAAAATGTAAAGATTCTGGTTGCCGGTAAAACAAGGATTCCTTCCATGCTTGCTCAACTTTCTTGCCTGAACCTAGATCCCACAAAAGAAGAGAGGCTCTCCATTAATTAAAGAACTATGGTATCCGCTGCGCTCACACCAATGAATAGTGATGTTCATCTGACTGACTCTAGGTATTTTAGCGGCCAGCCTGTGATTTCCATAGAAACAACTGTTGTATTTTATTGAGTTCTTCTGGTGGTAACGAATCTACTCCTCCCGTGGTTCCCTGTATCAAAAACCCTTCCAGATTTAGGTTTTCTTTATCAAGAATTTCTTGTAGTTCATGACCCTCCAGGTCCATCTCATTTTGGGTCATTTCCTGATCCATCTCCACCTCTGCATCACTCATTATGGCTTCCTTCTGATAATCGATGTCCTGTGTGTTTTCCCGGTTTTCTTCAGATTCCTTGTCCGCATGACTTCCTTCCATTGCTTGATCTTATTTTGAGATCTCTTTATATTCCTCAAGCACTTGGAATTTGTTCTGACTGATTTGTTGGCCTTCATCTTGATGTTGTTTTGGTCCTCTTTTGCTGCCCTTTCCACGATTCACCACTTTTTGAAATCTGTATGTTTCCTTCATTGTGTTATTTTTTCTCTTGCTTACTACTTTACTGAGTGGAAAATCTCTGAAACGGTGTCCATGTTCATGACATCTGCGACATCTGAACGGAATGTGCTCATAATCTACTGTTTGCACCCATTCTTCATCAAAAACTTCCATGCTCACCTCATTCGGTAGAGCTCCCGATAAATCCATTTCCACACATATTTCCATCGCAAGTCGCCCCTTGACAATAACATGGTGGCCCCACCTCCAGAAAGAATTCATATGTCATCCATGGTTAGTCTAAACTTGTCATAGATATTTAAGCTTATTAATATCTTACTTAACGTACAATGTCATCTAAGATCCCCTGAATATTACTTAATCCCAAAGTGGTTTACGTGAAAAGTATAAAATATTTACTTAAAAATGAGACTTCCATGCTTAGTACGCTATGCATTGATCAAGACCATAATATTTACTCAAACTAAATTATTTTCAATGCAATTTGTACAGGTATTTTAAGAATGAATAAGTGGGGGAAGATTAACGAGTTAGAAGTTGAAGACCCGGAAGATATGATACAATTTTCAGCAGAAGACTTAACATGGACAGAGATTGGGGGGGACCAAGTTGCGGTGATTCCATATTGTCGACTTGATGATTTCATAAGTGGAGAGGAATCAAATGAAAGTTCACCCACTCAATTTCTTCTTAGGAAACATCGAAGTAGAGGAATAGAGGATATTACACACACCAATTACTCAACATACCTGGAGTACAGTGTGTGAGTCTCTATATGCATTTTCAAGATACGTATAATTTTTTCAATATGCATAAATATTATATCTAATTTGTAGTAATTTTTTTACGTACAGTTATTAGTGTTCATATGGTCCACATTCAACAAGGATAATTAGGAGTGCATCATCGGATCCAAAACAAACCGCAATCGACATGAAAGTATTAAATTTGGTTGCCAATGTCACTTATTTGTGCGACGACTTCAAATGAGACCAGATGATGCTGTAATAATATATACTGCATGTAGACATGTTGATAAATCCAATGTTATTTGTCATGGGACAGATGCTATCAGTAGGCCCATGAGATTCAATTATGCACCACATTTAAGTTGGGATATGCGATCTAGTGTCCAACATTTCGTTAAAAGAGGTTTTAATGTTACAATGGTATGGGACAAGTTCTTCTCTGATGTAGGATGGATCTGGTGAGTTATACACAGGGATACCTCGAGATACATACATGACAAAAAAAGATATAAGTAACATTTACAATGATATCATAAGGCTAGAGTATGCTAAATATCAAAGTGATCCAAAGAGTGTAGAGTGTTGGTATAAGGAAAACCGAGAGAGTCTTTTCTTCTACCAAAAACAAGATCTTGTTGAAAATATCCCTTTTATCATAGGCATACAAACAAAGTGTATGTGTTCAATGATGCTGAAATACTCTCACAATAATATTATCTCAATGGATTCAACCTTTAGTACAAATAAGTACGGGGTGAGTACATATTTATCCTAAATCCGATTCATTTATTTAACCTCATATTAATGCATGTATCTTATATAAATATAATTATGCACATTTTTTGTAATGCAGTATCAACTTTACACCTTAATGGTTTTCAACGAACATCACAATGGGGTTCCAATAGCTTGGGTGATATCATCACGCAATACTATAGCTTATCTTTCTAAATGGATGTTGGTCTTACTTGCAATTGGAAACAAAGAGCGACCAGATTGGCATGTTCTTGCCTTCATCACAGATGATGCTACTGCTGAAATTGAAGCATTGAGGTGATGTGTTTATTATTTTTACAAGAGGTATAAAAAATAATGTTAATGTATAATCTTACTAAAAATTATGTTATTGCAAGTCTTCGATCAAGTGCAAAGTATTATTATGTGTGTGGCATGTTCGTCGTGCATGGTTGAAAAATGTTGGAAACAAGGTCCAAGGGAGAGAAAACCAAATAAGCATTTTTTGTGGTTTAGGAGAAATCATGCACATGTGTAAAGATGATGAATCTATGAGAAAGAAAGTTGAAAGATTATTTTAAGAATCCAGTGAACAAAAACGATTTTTGGAATATTTTAGAAATACTTGGTTAGCCAAAAACAAAATATGTAAGCTTCTTATTGGTGGTTTTAATGACTCTATTTTTCATGTCATATGTATACTTATTAATATATAACTAATAAATTTCTTTCTACGGATATGTGGGCAAAAGCATACATAAATTTTCCACATTCAAATCAAGATACGAACAATGCCATTGAATCTTACCATCGGTATATCAAGGAAAGGTACCTATGTGAGAAGAACAGTGCATGCCACAGAAGGGTTGATTGGTTAATATATGTTTTGTTGAAAAAGGTTGTATTATATTACAATCATATGCACTGTTTAAAAGAAGCTGGTTTTGTACGACCCAGAAAAATACATGAACAATTGAATTCATCCAAGTGTAGAGCTAAGAAAATCCCAAATGAAGATTGTGTGCCTGACGAAAAGAGTAATGACTATTGGGTTCGTAGCCAAAATAAGGATACTCGTGACATTTGGTACAATGTCATATATAAGGGTTCTAATCTACACTTTTGCAATTGCAATTGGGCCCTGAATGGAAATATCTGTAAACATGTATTGAAAGTTGAGATGTTAGTGAGTAACACTATTTTGGGTGAAAATGTAGCACGTGGTGTCACTGATCCCAGGACAGAAAGGTCTAGAATTTTATTTGATTTGAATGAAACACCTATATTGGGCCTAGAAATCCAAACAGAGCTTTCACCATGCTTTGATTCTCCTCCCAATCTGAATTATCATAATGAAACAAGCATTGATAATTTAGAGAATTTCTCATACAATGTTGAATCGACCAATGTACGACAAGATAGTGCATTCTCTGAACATGATGAGATGAAACATGTCAACTCATCAACCCTTGAGAAATTGAGATCCATAATACCTACAAATTTGGAACAGGCATATGCATTGAACAACTTGGTAGACAAAGCATGTCAAGAATACAACAAAATGTTTTTCAATACTATAACTCCATCCAAGATCACTACCAAGAGAAAACATAGTTTCTTGAGTCCAGTAAATAAAAAGAGGAGATGTGGTCGCAAGTCAAAATCAGGGACAGATAATCTACAATTTGAAAGGGTTGGACGAGTTCATGCAAGGAAAAAAAAGAATGGATGAACAATTGGAGTCATCTTCTCAAAAACAAACAAATGTGGACCACGCGCCTGAGATAATGCAAGATTCTATTATACCCAATATTGGTATGGAAATTTCATGCTATGCATTGTTTTACGTTAAATGCGATATATTAGCATGTTCAACACATTTGCATGACTATATGAACTATTTTTATTGTTACAGTTGAGGGACCCACATCTCACAACATTCCAAATTGTCGAATTCGTTTATTTGATGAACATGCTATTAAAAAAAGATCTAGCATTGGGAACACTGCTTCAGCCATTAACATCCCAATATCCTCCCCAAGGGTGCTCCCCCTATTGTTGAACCAATTAGGATGTATCATCGCCCACACCCACCACCTTTTTCCTCCATAAATTCTTCCATGCCTAGAACCACCTCTGTAATACCTTCCCAATGCTCACCCCTACCCTTCAGTGATCCACCATTCTCATTTTTTCAATCGTCCACCCTTAACATTCCAATTTCCCCCCTAGGTTAATCCCCCGGCCTACGGTGATTCCAACTATCGTACAACCGGTGGGGGTGTATTGTCGCCCACACCCACTACCTTTTCCCTATTTCACATCCACCATGCCTTTATCCAGCGCCCCTGAACCATGCCTATATCCATCACCAAGTGCTCCACCATCTACCCAGGAAGGGCTGTCTTCTCCATTGCCTCAAATCCTCACGGTGAGAATGAGTATTTGATCAAAATATCATCATGAATTAATGAAATTGATTATATGCCTTTCAATTTTTACAACTAATTGATTATTGTAATTTTTTGCAGAGATATCAATTTGGAAATCCACCTGGGAGTGCCAAGAGGGATGAGGGTGACTTATAGACCCATACTTTAGATCGATCATGATGTTTTTTTCCATTATGTCATTTATGGGCATGAGATTCCATTATTTATGTTGGAAATGAAGTTCTATTTTGTAAAAAAGAAACATGTATATTTGGACCTATTTTGAATAAAAATACATAAATATATACTTGTGTTGATGACAACATCTTCATTGAATTTTAAATCCTTATGTGGATGCGATGTTTTATTATATCAATGTTACATTACTTTTGATGAATAGTTGTAACAGATTTTTCTTTTATTATTTACAAATTATCAAGTTTATAAGTTAAGTTACTTCTATATATTTATCTTATTTGATGTTTAAAATGTAATCTCAAGACTTATACCTCGCACGTCAATATTAATCTGTCTAAAAATACATATGCCTTTCAAACATGATATGAGATAAAAAACAATAACCACACATTACAATCCAATATCACTTTAAAAATATTCTTACCAAGTCTCTTAACAAATATGTAACCGTAGATTTTTTTATCATAAGCTACCATACAATAACGAATCTTAACTATAAACAAAATATATATCGAAAAAAATATGACAGCTTAAATATATTTTCACATCCTCGACCCTAGAATATTCATTTATTTCTTTACATATGAATTATAGTTTATAGTTCATGTTCATATTCCATAGATTTTACATGTGAGAATCAACCCATTTAATAAACATGTACTTGTTATTTAACCTCTTTAACCTTTATTGATTTTTTTTTTTGTTTTATGTGGTTAAAGGTGTGATTGGAGAAAAGGGAATATTAAAATTACCAAAATAAAATTACAATTGAAATAGTAAGGAAGTATATAGTTAAATCTTGTAAATTTAAATTTTGAAATGGTTAATATTCTAAAGCGAAATGTTGATTTTTAAGAGTGGAAATATCGATGGATAGAAGTATGTATTTGGAATAAAAAAATGTGAATTCCATTCATTTCAAATCTCCAAACTGCGAATTTTGATTTCTAAAGCGTTAAGTGTCATGTTTTGTTTCAAAAATATAAATTTGATTTCAAAGTTGTTAATTTAAATTAAAAAATAGTGAATTTCAATGTCGTTGTTTTGAAGTGTAAATTTGGATTTTCAAAGTAGTGATATTGGTTTTCAAAATGCAAATTTTTAAAATAATTTCAAATTACAAAAACGATATGCATATACGGAAGATATGCACATATACGAAAGATATGCACATATACGGAAATTGCGCATATCTTCCGTATATCCCTAACTTTCCTATATGTGCATATCTTCCGTATATGCACGTCGTCCATGTATATGCATCGTAGATGCGCAAATTCCATACACAGAAATTGCACATATACAGAAACTGTGCATATAAGGAAGACACGCGCATATCTTTCGTATATGCCCAGTTTCCGTATATGCGCACATCTTCTGTATATGCCCAGTTTCCGTATATGCACACATCTTCCATATACGCACAGTTTCCGTATATGCGCAATTTATGTATATGGAATTTGCGCATATACAGAAACTGGGCATATACGGAAGATGTGCGCGTCTTCCGTATATGCACCGTTTCCATATATGCGCAATTTCAAGATATGGAATTTGTACACATCTTCGTTTATGCTTCTGCATCGTATATGTGCAAATTCCATATACATAAATTGCGCATATACAGAAACTGTGCATATACGGAAGATGTGCGCATATATGGAAACTGGGCATATACGGAAGATGTTCGCATATACGGAAACTGGGCATATACAGAAGATATGCACAAATCTTCCGTATATGCCCAGTTTTCGTATATGCGCAATTTCTGTATATTGAATTTGGGCGTATACGATGCAGATACATGAACTTTCCTGTATGTGCATATCATCCATATACATAAATTGCGCATATACGAAAACTGTGCATATACGGAAGATGTGCACATATACGGAAA
Organism: Pinus taeda; assembly: GCA_000404065.3. NCBI lineage: Eukaryota > Viridiplantae > Streptophyta > Pinopsida > Pinales > Pinaceae > Pinus > Pinus taeda. The sequence goes on from APFE031262528.1 coordinate 288,131, forward strand.
CTGACATATACGGAAGATGTGTGCATATACGGAAACTGGGCATATACGGAAGATATGCGCGTGTCTTCCGTATATGCACAGTTTCCGTATATGCACAATTTCTGTATATGTAATTTGCGCATCTACGATGCAGATACATGAACGACATGCATATATGAAAGACACACACATACGATGTAGAAGCATAAACGAAGATGTGTACAAATTCCATATACAGAAATTGCGCATATACAGAAACTGGGCATATATGGAAGATTTGTGCATATCTTTCGTATATGCTCAGTTTCCATATATGCGCACATCTTCCGTATATGCCCAGTTTCCGTATATGCGCACTTCTTCCATATATGCACAGTTTCCGTATATGCGCAATTTATGTATATGGAATTTGCGCATATACGATGCAGAAACATAAACGAAGATGTGTACAAATTCCATATCTTGAAATTGCGCATATACGGAAACGGTGCATATACGGAAGACGCGCACATCTTCCGTATATGCCCAGTTTCTGTATATGCGCAAATTCCATATACATAAATTGCGCATATACGAAAACTGTGCATATACCGAAGACACGTGCATATCTTCCATTATTTATGTTGGAAATGAAGTTCTATTTTGTAAAAAAGAAACATGTATAGTTGGACCTATTTTGAATAAAAATACATAAATATATACTTGTGTTGATGACAACATCTTCATTGAATTTTAAATCCTTATGTGGAAGATATGCACAAATCTTCCGTATATGCCCAGTTTCCATATATGCGTAATTTCTGTATATTGAATTTGCGCGTATACGATGCAGATACATGAACTTTAATGTATGTGCATATCACCCGTATATGCACATCGTTCATGTATATTCCTTTATGTTACAGAAATTGCGCATATACGGAAACTGTGCATATACGGAAGATGTGCGCATATACGGAAACTGGGCATATACGAAAGATATGCGCGTGTCTTTCGTATATCCCTAACTTTCCTGTATGTGCATATCTTCCGTATATGCACGTTGTTCATGCATCTTCATTTATGTTACAGAAACTACGCATATACGGAAACTGTGCATATACGGAAGATGTGCGCATATACGAAAACTGTGCATATACGGAAGATGTGTGCATATACGGAAGACATGCGCATCGTATATGCGCAAATTTCATCTACATAAATTGCGCATATACGGAAACTGTGCATATATGGAAGATGTGTGCATATACGGAAACTGAGCATATACAGAAGATGTGTGCGTGTCTTCCATATATGCACAGTTTCCGTATATGCGCAATTTCTGTATATGAAATTTGTACACATCTTCCTTTATGCTTCTACATCGTATATGCGCAAATTCCATATCCAAAATTGTGCATATAAGAAAACTGGGCATATACAGAAGATGTGCGCATATACGGAAACTGAGCATATACAGAAGATATGCACAAATCTTCCGTATATGCCCAGTTTCCGTATATGCGTAATTTCTGTATATTGAATTTGTGCGTATACGATGCAGATACATGAACTTTCCTATATGTGCATATCACCCGTATATGCACGTCGTTCATGTATATTCCTTTATGTTACAGAAATTGCGCATATACGGAAATTGTGCATATATGGAAGATGTGCGCATATACGGAAACTGGGCATATACGGAATATATGCATGTGTCTTCCGTATATCCCTAACTTTCCTGTATGTGCATATCTTCCATATATGCACATCATTCATGCATCTTCGTTTATGTTACAGAAACTGCGCATATACGGAAACTGTGCATATACGGAAGATGTACGCATATACGGAAACTGGGCATATACAGAAGACATGCGCATCGTATATGTACAAATTTCATATACATAAATTGTGCATATACGGAAACTATGCATATATGGAAGATGTGCACATATATGGAAACTGGGCATATACAGAAGATGTGTGCGTGTCTTCCGTATATGCACAGTTTCCGTATATGCGCAATATCTGTATATGGAATTTGTACACATCTTCATTTATGCTTCTACATCGTATATGCGCAAATTCCATATACATAAATTGCGCATATACGAAAACTGGGCATATACGGAAACTGGGCATATACGGAAGATATGCACAAATCTTCTGTATATGCCCAGTTTCCGTATATGCGTAATTTCTATATATTGAATTTGCGTGTATACGATGCGGATACATGAACTTTCCTGTATGTGCATATCACCCGTATATGCACGTCGTTCATGTATATTCCTTTATGTTACAGAAATTGCGCATATACGGAAACTGTGCATATACGGAAGATGTGCACATATACGGAAACTGGGCATATACGGAAGATATGCGCGTGTCTTCCGTATATCCCTGACTTTCCTGTATGTGCATATCTTCCGTATACGCACGTCGTTCATGCATCTTCGTTTATGTTACAGAAACTGCGCATATACGGAAACTGTTCATATACGGAATATATGCGCATATACGGAAGACCTGGGCATCGTATATGCGCAAATTTCATATATATAAATTGCGCATATACGGAAACTGTGCATATATGGAAGATGTGCGCATATACGGAAACTGGGCATATACAGAAGATGTGTGCGTCTTCCGTATATGCACAGTTTCCGTATATGCGCAATTTCTGTATATGGAACTTGTACACATCTTCGTTAATGCTTCTACATCGTATATGCGCAAATTCCATATACATAAATTGTGCATATATGAAAACTGGGCATATACGGAAGATGTGCGCATATACGGAAATTGGGCATATACGGAAGATATGCACAAATCTTCCGTATATGCCCAGTTTCCGTATATGCGTAATTTCTGTATATTGAATTTCCGCGTATACGATGCAGATACATGAACTTTCTTGTATTTGCATATCACCCGTATATGCATGTCGTTTATGTATATTCCTTTATGTTACAGAAATTGCGCATATACAGAAACTGTGTATATACGGAAGATGTGCGCATATACGGAAACTGGGCATATACGGAAGATACGCGCGTGTCTTCCGTATATCCCTAACTTTCCTGTATGTGCATATCTTCCGTATATGCACGTCGTTCATGCATCTTCATTTATGTTACAGAAACTGCGCATATACGGAAACTGTGCATATACGGAAGATGTGCGCATATATGGAAACTGGGCATATACGGAAGACATACGCATCGTATATGCGCAAATTTCATATACATAAATTGCGCATATACGGAAACTGTGCATATATGGAAGATGTGCGCATATACGGAAACTGGGCATATATAGAAGATGTGTGCGTGTCTTCCGTATAAGCACAGTTTCCGTATATGCACAATTTTGTATATGGAATTTGTACACATCTTCGTTATGCTTCTACATCGTATTATGCGCAAATTCCATATACATAAATTGCGCATATACGGAAACTGGGCATATACAGAAGATGTGCGCATATACGGAAACTGGGCATATACAGAAGATGTGCGCATATACGGAAACTGGGCATATATGGAAGATATGCACAAATCTTCCGTATATGCCCAGTGTCCGTATATGCACAATTTCTGTATATTGAATTTGCGCGTATACGATGCAGATACATGAAATTTCCTGTATGTTCATATCATCCGTATATGCACGTCATTCATGTATATTCCTTTATGTTAAAGAAACTGCGCATATACGGAAACTGTGCATATACGGAAGATGTGCGCATATACAGAAACTGGGCATATACAAAAGAAATGCGCGTGTCTTCCATATATCGCTAACTTTCCTGTATGTGCATATCTTCCGTATATGCACGTCGTTCATGTATCTTCGTTTATGTTACAGAAACTGCGCCTATACAGAAACTGTGCATATACGGAAGATGTGCGCATATACGGATGGTAGATTTGATCAAGGAGTAGTAGCTTCCTTCCAGTCAGAGTTGGAGAAACTAGAGGAGGTGGTAGCCTCTAACAGGTAGGATCCCATGCACTGGTAAGAGTTTGCGCCAATGCAATATGTAAGAATATTTCAATTTTATGATGATAACAAGACAAAGACAACAACAATAGTGGATTTTCTCATTTGGGCTTTCCACCTAAAAATCTGGTGTCCTTTTGTTTTGATGTTGTGTTGCATTGTTGTGGTTTATATTCTCTTATGTTTAATGTTTATCATGGTTAACTGAATATTCCTATATCTACAACACATTGTGTTTCTAATGAAATAAGGGATCAACTAAATTTGAAAATGAAAGCATAAACTAAGTAAAATGTGAATAGGCATGAAATATTAATTCACCACCGGCCCTCCCTCTCAGTATTTTTGGCAATTGGTACCATGAAAAGTCTCTCTAGTAAAACTTAACCATTGGATAGTACATCATGGACCATGGGAAAGAAGCATAATAAGAGGGGATCTCAAAGGAAGTAATCAATTCAGGAAAATTGTGACATTACAAGTGATGTATCAAATGTAGTGGAAATATTAGCAATCATAGATCAAGGACAAACAATACTAAAACAAGTCATGGATAATCAAGGTATGCCTCTACTTAATGATGCAAATTATTAATATTGGAAAGAAAGGATGAATTATAAGTTAATGGCCCTTAGAACTGATGTTTGGCATGTAGTATGTAATGATCACCCACATACGAATTAGCAAAGTATGTAGTAAGAAAATTAGTTCCCCTGGTTGGTAAGACCAATTCTTACATAAAAGACTCCAGCCAATATGTTGAATTCATTGAAATGCTAAGATAGATCCGGGTGATAAAATCTTAGTTTTGATGTTGTCCAGCTGTTCACTAAAATTCCCTTAGATGAAGCAGTACAAGTAGTGAAAGAGGTGGCGGACCCACAAACCACAAGATTAGCTTAAATCTTTCTACGGTCCACCTTCTTCACCTTGCAAGGGGAGATTTTTGAGCAAACGTCAGGAGTGGCTATGGGATCATCCCTTTCACCTATTGTAGCCAATCTCTTCATGGAAAAGTTTGAAAAGAAGGTTCTTGACACCTACCTGTTAAAACCTAAGTTTTGGATCAGGTTTGTGGACGACACCAATGTTGATTGGTCCCATGGGGAGGATGAACTTAAAAAGTTTTTAAACCATCTCAATAGCATTTCCAAGGACATTAAATTTACAATGGAAATTGAAGAGAATAATTGCATCTCTTTTTTGGACATCCTCCTCATTAGAAACAAGGATGGTTCTATAGGTCACAAAGTGTTCAGAAAAATGCGCATACTGATAACTATCTCCATGCAGATTCCCACCACCACCCAGCTCAAAAAATGGGTGTTCTTCAAACCCTCTTCACTAGAGCTTGTAGAATTTCAGATGAGAGCCACACCGAGGAAGAAATCACCTACTTAAAGATAACATTTTCCAAACTATGATACAATAATAAAGATATCTTTAAAGCCATTCAAAAAGCCAAATCTGGAAACAATAAAACAAAACTAACAATTCCCTAGCCACTAGCGCCTACCTTCCGTATATTCATGGTGTAACTGACAAACTAGCCAAAATTCTCTTAAAAAAGAATTTCAAAACCTCATTCAAACCCTTGACAACTATTAGACAAAAAATGAAATCAGTCAAAGACAACCCAGAACATCTCCAGCAAAAAGGTGTTTATATTATCAACTGTTCCTGTGGAGAACAATATATCGGGGAAACATGTAGGTCAGTTAGTATCAGGCTTAAAGAACATAGTGCACATATCCGTAGGGAAAGAACTCGTTCCTCAGCCTTGGTGAAACATGCAAGTAAGACAAACCACCATATATGCTTTGAAAACACAAAAGTCATTGCAAATGAAAAACACCATTTCAAGCGAAAAGTCCGAGAAGCTCTTGAGATCATAAAACACCCACATAACCTCAACATGGATGGAGGCTTGGAAATTAGTAGGAATTGGACCTCACTCCTCACCCCCATGGATTAAAATGACCCTCCCTTTTTCTTCTTATGCTCCCTTCTTTAGATCAAATTGACTCCTCTCCTAACCAAAAAACTTTGTATAATACACTAACAAGCTTAGTTTAGAAACACATCATTAATAATACATTAACCTCGTAAGTAACTAAAAACTTGCAAAAATTAAATAAATATAAACAAAATTACTATAAAATTACAATTAGTTAAAACAAAATCATTATGAGAAATTATTTCATTAAATAAAATATAATAAAAAACTTAATACATAAACAATTCAACTCAAGCAATTAATAAAGAACTATAATAATTATATCCATGTATAATAAATAAAATTAAAAAGAACTTTAATATATCAAAAAAATTATAAGAATATTAAAATATTAAAAATCGGCTCCTCTCCTAACCATAAAAAACTTTTTATGATACATTAACAAACATATAAGCTTAGAACACAACATTAATAATACATTAACCTCCTAAGTAACTAAAAACTTGCAAAAATTAAATAAATATAAACAAAATTACTATAAAGTTACAATTAATTAAAACAACATCATTATGATAAATTATTTTATTAAATAAAATATAATAAAAAACTTATTACATGAACTTACAAATAAAAAACTATAATAACTATATCCATTTATAATAAATAAAATTAAAAAGAGCTTTAGTATATTAAAATAATAAAAATCTAGTTAATTCAAATCATTGGGCTGGTCGGCTCACATACTTGGCACCTCAACCATAACCATATTTATCACTACTGTCTCTCTTCTTTGTAAATCAAGTCCTGATGATGAGTCTTGGTCTAGACTTGAAACGTCGACAAAGTAAAGATGAAAACTGTGGAATATTCGAGTTTAGATTCTAAAAAAGGTATGACTTTGAGGGATTTCTTAGAAAATAAACTAATTTCCCTCAATGCTAAATAAACTTATTAGCGAAGAACATTAGGAGGCCAAGGGGAGATCCTTCAACACTCTCATTAGTATAAAGGGAGAACCTTCATCTCTAATACAATCAAGTGACAAATATGAAGGGGCATAGTGAAATAGAGCTTCACTATAGGACTTTTTGTCACACTATGAAACCCACAATGGTAATAATAGAGAATGTCAGGAGCTTGAGATCAAATAAGGAAGGGTTATGCTCATCATCTAGCTAACATCTAGCTCCCTCTCTAAATTAAATCTCCTAATTATTTCCATCCTTCTCAAAATTCAATCACCATTTTCATGGATCAAGGAGTCAAGAAGTCAATGGATTGGTAAAACTAGGAGCAGATCTAGATTAGTGATAAGAAAATGTATGATACAAAAATATTTCGAAAATACAATATTTTCCCTTAAAGCTAGAGCAACTTATTAGAGAATAACATTAGGATCACAAGGTGGAAACTCCAATTGATAGAAAGGGGAAACCCTCATCTCCAACCTAATAAAATGGTAAATATGAAGGGTCACAATCAGAGATGGCTTTACTACAAAAGTTGTTGTCACACTATGAAAACCATGGTGAGTGCATATTTGATTTTGTTACTACATCAAAAGAAGTTGAAGTTGGGGAACCTTTTTGTTGTGATACCCAAATGATGTTATTTTACTTTCCAAACGTGTTTGTATAATCAACAAATGAACATTTGTTTATGTTTAATTTTTATTTTTACTAAAAATCAACCATGATGATTGTACAAACCATGACCAATCATGTAAACACATGATAGAATTAGTGTGCTGGTTACTTTCTATTATCAATTTAGCTAATTATATGGCTATAGATGGAGTGTTGTCAAGTTTAGATTCAAAGATATTGCTAACAGTCTTCATTATGAAAACTTGGGGTTGTAAGTTTTCCTTCAAGTAAATATAAAACTGCCTCCTTTTGTTATAACAAAGAAAAGCATATGAAAAAATAAAAATGAGAGTATTGAATCTCATTCATCAAATATATCACAAAGTCAGAGTTGCAATTATTATGGATATCACATAAATAACAAAGACAAGTTTAAAGAGCTCTCAATGTATATTATGGAAATCATCTATAATATTAGTACTTGAGTGAAAGAGGATGCTATCACATCAAAATACACACACACACATATTTCAAGACATTATTACTATTATATCATGTACTAGCCTTCATTTTTGTTATATACCTACTTATTATAGTGATCCTAGGCTCCATAAAGGCATCCCTCAGAACCAAAATTTACAAAAGACATTTTCTTTCCTAAAGATAAGAACAATACCTAAAATTACTATTAAATGTCAAATAAAGATTAAACAATATTCTATCTCTATCACTACTAAAAAAAATTCATTGCTTGTAATTTGTGCCCCTAGTATGAACTCTCACTCAGGAAAGAGTCCTTCCTTCTCAATATAGCTTCTCTAGAAAGCTTCTCCACCTTTGAATTGAAATCTCCATAAATATACATAAAAGAAAACTCAGCAAACCTATTTTTTAACTCCAGAATTTGATTCATGGTTGGGCCTAGAAGCATGCCTTTTATTCTACATTTGTCATTTACCCAAGTCATTAATATCTTGGAGTCTTCATATACTTATAGTTCCCTTCAACATTTTTCTACCGTTGTATTTAAAATGAGCCATAATGCATAAAACCTTAGAATGTTCTTGTGCATTTCACAACATATTTTAAATAAAAGAGGTGGTTTGATTCAAGGAAAACAACCACCCCTATCCCACAAATACATGGTTATCCTTGACATGCCCATCAAAAAAACCCCAAAATTTCCCAAAATCAATGGTTGGTTCTTTGAAATTTTTTTTATTTGAGACTTCCATCTACCTTCAAAAGAAGTTATCATTTTGTGAGGTACTTGTGCTTGAGTCAAAACAATTCCTTAAAAAATCAAATTATTTTTTGAGATCTAAATCCTAAAAACTACAGCATAAGGAAAACCCTTGAAGGCTTGTTTAGGTTTGTATGATTTCCATGAATAGAAATAATTAACTAGTGACACTTGATCCCCTTTATTTCTCCCATCTGTGATTTGCAAGACTTCATTTTACACCGATCTATTAGAAAGAATAAGTGAGGAACAAGTGGTCCAAAATTTATTCGCTACCTTTACATTGAATATGTTAAAATATAGACAAGAATGGAGCAGGCGCAAGCAAGAAAAAATATGGCTGATAACTATTTATGCCCTCTTAAACTCATTGTATTGATCCCTTGATCTCAATTTATAGTACACGGATTTGATCCATACTTGCTTTTATTTTGGCCATGGTCTATCTATCTATCTATAAAACCTTAAGGAAACCCCTTTCTTTTGAGAATATCAAGATGGAGGGTGGCTCAACTACCAACCACAATAGTCACCAGTAATCCAAAAGACTCAACCGAATTTGAATCTATGATAATGACCTCCTTGTTGACAACATGGCTTGGGTAGATGGTTAAACCAATTTGTTAAAATTGAACACAAATTAGACACATAAAAATGTTTCCATTGGCAATTGCACTCTAGAGCCACAACCTTCACATGCTTAGACTATGGTTGAATATTCTATAGCATCACCAACATTAACCATACAATTTCAAAGTGCACACACAATGTTGGAACACAAAATCTATCATGCAATGAGAAAAAAAGGTAGAAATTTTTCTTTGAAGATATATTTTACAAATTTGAAAGTAGATTTCTCCATCCAATAATGAATTGTTCGTCAAAACAAGAAGCGACTTGAATACCCTCACACCTTGAGCACAAATGGGACAAAAGAAGAAACTGACATAAAATCCTTTATGTCATTTTCAACACATTATATTGATCTCATAATATGAATTTATAGTACATCAATTTTGACCATTTTGGATCTAGATCTCACTGACATTGCATCGGAGGATAATGCCAACACCTCATCAAAGATAAGGTTTACACTCATGACAATTATGGTCTTAAACTTTGTGATTGTCTAGAAACTCAAAGTATAACACAATTGAGCTAACCCTTGGGGCATTTTAAAGTTGAAGGACATAGGGATAGACTTTGATCCACTTTATGTGGGATGGGTGACAAGATAATTTAATTAATTAAGTAGCTTAATCATTTTGAAAACATGGGGGTGTGCTTTGATTCACTTATTTGTGCATGCATTACAATATCATTAATATAATCCATTTGAGTGTTGGCTCCAAAAAAAACCCTCACATGAATTCAACCTCACTTAATGGTGAAAACTCCTCATTTCTCACCATTTGGTCCAAGCCTTATGGGATTAAAATTTGAAGTTGTGCAAGTGGGCTTTAATCCATAGATGGGTCCATGGGTCATATAATCATTTAGTAATAATCTATTTGGGTGCAATCACAAGTTTGAATACTACCTTAAGGTGGCTCCATAGGTCTAAGAAAAGTTCCCATAAGAGTCAAACCTTGCTCAACGGTGACAAACTTGTTGCTCCTCATTATTGGATCCAACCCTTTTAAGTTTAAATTTGGAGGACACGAGGGCCACAAACCATTTAATATAGAACTTAAATTTGAAGGACATGGATGCCACAAGATCATGTAAATATAATCTCTCTTGCTGCAACCACAATTTGATCACTACCTCACGGTGACCCGATGGCTTTAACGAAAGCCTTCACGAAAACCGAACTTTGCCTAATAGTGACAAACTTGTCACTCACTATTAAATCCAACTTCACTACACATAATAAATTCATATTCCTTCAAATTTGATGAGCACGAATAATGGTCATTGTGACAAATCCCTTGAACCAATTGACCTCCTCCTTTTCACAAACTAGGTATTTTCAATTTATTCCTAATCTTTTAACCAAATTTAGACACTTTGCCTCCCCCTCTTCACAAGCTTAGAATTTCATTTTGTTGTTAATTTTTTAAAACTAAAACAAGAATATACCACAAACTTCCCTTACAACAATTTATCCCCTCATTTCAAACCTAGTATTTAAAGGTTCGATGAGATCATTGAGAAGTAGGTCTTGCACTCTCTCCATTGAGCTTCAACTCCCCAACTCCTCGATAAGATTCTGGCCTATTTTAACAACACTAAAAAGGTAAACAACTCAGGGGTGAAATAGTGTATCCTTGGACCTCTTAACCCTTGTTAAGTCATTAATCTCCGACGTCCCCAAAGACCACTAAATTGTTTGTGTAAAAGTTGTCTTAATCCCATGAATCTATCCGAAAAAAAACTTAAAAGTGGTTATGCTTTAATTTATTCTTAATTGTTGTAATGATTTGTCTCCCCCTTTGTCTTGTATCTAGAAATCCGAAGTGGTTCCACTTTAATATGTCTTAATCCTTGTAATGATATATTTCTAGTGTTGTGATGCATTTAAGCCACCCACAATCACTAGCGTGAACGTGGATGGATCATGGCGACAAAACAATTCTCCATAAAACTTCAGGTGAAGAAGAAACTTCACTGTCAAACGCCAATGGAGACAAAGCAATCCTCCATACAGTTGCAGTAAGTATGAAATTTCATTATCAAACACCAATCTTAACAACCATGCTTGAGGTTGATGGAACTTTGCCTCTTAACTTTAGCGGGTCCCATGATTTTGAAACATTGCTAAGTTACGAAAGTATATACCCATCAAGTACAAAGCTAACGAAAATGTTAATATCAATCCTTGTTTTGTAATTCAAATCGAATTAGCTCGTACAGTTTTAGCAAATTAATTAATAGCATCACAACAAATCTTTCAAATGTTCTGGAAATTGGCGGTGAAATCTTAGAAAACAATGCAAACCAGAGACAAATGAGCTTTGCCGAAGTAATGGGTTTGGTAAGCTGCGCCCCTCCTGAATTGGAACGTTTGAAACCTGCCTGACATGAAGTTAATGGCGTGTCCCATGCCCAATATTACATTGACCCAGGCTAAGATTCATTTTCACAGATTCATCTTAACTTCAAATTTTGAAACATAATTATTAAGGTGATTGAGATTAAGATCCATTTTCACAGATTCATATTAATTTCAAATTACGAAACATATATATATTTTTTAAAGAAAGTAGGTTAAGATAAATGCTTAAACAGTAAATTTAGTTTCAGTGATCTTAAATCTGACATTAAGATCAGTTATTTTGAATATAAACGATTGGAGAAAATTTTATCCTGTAAATTTACAACAAATATAGAATATGGAAGTTTATTAATATATCCGTTAAGTTTATTATAGCATATTTTTGAATCTGTAATTTATTATAATTTTTTTTTTAATAAATCTGTTTAAAATTAAATGATTATAAAATAATTACTCAATAAAATAATTTAAAAAATCTCAAAACATAAACAAACTGTTTACTCCAGATTCCTGTGTTATGGATGAAAAATTATTATGACTCTCAAATATTGTTTTAATTCTTTACATTCCCAGCAAATCCGTACAGAACAAGTGAACAGATGGAAAGAACAACATCATTTTGTCACAGTTCACAAGCATGTTTTACTATCTGTTCTGTGTTTCTATACACAAAGCATTTTAGTGAAGACATTCATTCTCAGTTGAACAGCATGAAAGAGTGAAGGATAGACTTCATATGGGGTTGGGGTTGTGAAAAATGCAGGCCAGGCCACATCACACCACACCACACCAGATGGTGTCCAGCGATTAAAACTTGCAAGACCCCTTTGCAGCGAAGCGTTGAAGTGGATCTCTCTAGGCTTGTCAGATTACTTAATGGTTTAGTGCATGCGCGCAATGAGTATACGTTCTTTTGCAAACTGTATCTTATTATGTCGAACACTACGCTAGTTTAGGGATAAACTATATATATATAATTTACACAGTTTTTAATGCCAGACATTCCAAACGGACGGAGCAAGTTCATGATGCATGCATACATGCCCATTTATAAGTCTGGTCGGCATTGACGAGATGGGTTGTATGGAATTGTGCAGAGGGTGAGTGAGTGAGAGACTGAGTCAGCTGTTGCTGGGTTGTCCTTGTGGTGGGATCCGCAACACACAAAAGGAAAATAAGTCTCTTTTAGCCACTTTTTGAGGGCATATGATGAGTGTTTTGTAGTGGGCTTAGGCTTTGGATCTGTCTATAGGATGTGTGGTGGGGGAGAGTCAGGAAGAGAAGGAAAGAAGAGGAGGAGGAGAATGTGGCGATGAGCAGAGATGCAGAGATACACTCAGGATGTTGCTGGGTTACTGGGGCTGGCTTAGTGGGGGCACAGTGGGGGCACTTTCTATCTTTTGGCTTTAGAGTTCAGAGTTAATTACTCAGTGAAGTGTATGGATGCATAGCACAAGAGCCGTTGAGTTTTGAGTTTGAAGACTGACTCCCATCCTTATTAGCTTCCTGCATGCCTTTTTATGCTGCCCTCTTTCTGTCACACTTTCCATACATTTGTTAAATCCATGATGTTCTCTACCTTCAGGGCACACCTAACTTGTGAAATTCGAGTTGCTTGCATTCACAGTAGCTCAATCGTTGAATGATTCGTAGCTTTGTACGGTTTCTGCTTTCCGCAACGAGAATCCTCATGAATTCTACATCTTTATGTTTTTGTTATCTTTCACAGGCAAGGAAGCACTTTTTCTGCATTTGGGTAGCTAGTGACTAGTGGCCTTTTGCTGTATTACAAGAATAATTCAGAGCAGTTGTCTTTCTGCCTGCATCGTCTAGCTCTCAGAGCTCAATTGTACTTTTGGGGTGCTAGTAGCCTTTCGCCTTGTATTTCTTCTTGCGACTCTGTGAAGTTGAGAGACTTGGTCTGAGAGTTTTGCACTTGTGCACTGCCTATATCATATATTATTCCTTTGAGAGCTTCAATAAACTTTAAGGATGCCAAATGCAGCGCTAGAGAAGTCTGGCACTGACCGAGGTGACAATGAATCCGCGGGGCAAGAAGAAGACTGTGTAGCAGTTGAAGAGGGGGATACTCAAGTCGGGTTTCCTCATCAGGGATCCTCAAGTGATTTGGGCAGCTATGAAGATGAAGATGATGACAATGGTGTTGTTCCTCTGGTGAGCACCATGCTTAATGAAGATGTTCCCTCTGTTGGGAATGGAAGCAGCAACCAAGATGGCAAAATCAACAAGGATGTTGGTTCTCCTTTCAGAGAACATGATTACATAGGCCTATCAGACGGCGGGGGCTCTTCCTCTACTACCCAAGATGAGAAAACCAAAGGAAAGGAGCTTGATTTTGGGCCCAAAACGAAAGAGACTGAGCTCAGATTGGGTCCCCCCCCTGAGGCACCTGAAGCATCATTCCAGAAGAACATCCATAGCAACCTAGTGAAGAGAGCAGCTGAACACCACCAAGTACCCACTAAGCCTGAACTCAATCCCGCTGCTGCTATACTGCCTGTGGATTCAGACGGTCGAGTGGGCAGACCATATGCACTCAACGACTCTCTTCAGAGATGGAATCGTCAGTGTTTTGGGGAGCCTCATGTGGGGAAGTATGCTTATCCCAAACAAACTCTGATTTCTAGCAAGGAATCCTCGGAGCCTAAGTTCTTCAACAATGGTCAAGAGGTCCATCCTCACACCCACCCCCACCCCCATAGCCATTCCCAACCCCAAGATTATAATAACAATGGCATGGCCTTTCTCTTGACACCCAAGAACACGAACACCCCGACAGCTGGTGCTAAACGTGTTTTCTCAGACGCTATAGGGGTGGCTCAGGTGGTCAGAAGCGCCCTCAACATGCCAAATGAAGGCAGCAGAATGGGCCTTCTGATGCCTGCAACCAATGCCAAAAGTGAAGTGGACTCCAAGGTTTCAAGCCAACAACCTCAACATCAGAATCAGCATCATCATCAGCATCAGCCCCCCCTTCCTCTCATGTATCCCTGGGCTAATGCTGTGCAAGTGCCCAACACTTGGCAGGTGAGCCTAGAGCAGCAACAACAGCAGCACAGAGGGAGTTATGGGGCATTTCCTACTCAGGCAGCAGCCAGAGTTATGGTGGGCAACGTGATGGCAGCAGCGGCAGGGAGCATTACCCTCAACGAGGCTCCACATGGAATCCCATCCGAATCTCGTGCAAAATCTTCGCAGGAGAGCGTCTCAGCTTCAGCCATGAGGCCACCAATGCCACCTCCTGCCCCCTCTGAACGGCAGCAGAAGAATCCCACTGGCAACGAAGCTCTAACTCCTCCATCTAACGGCAACGGCAACTCTGCTGCATCAAGGTATTTTTTCCTTTTTATCTCGGGTTCTCCTCTGTAAGCCTTGTAGCCTCACCTCTTAAGGCGTAGATCTGCATGTGTGCCTCTAAATTAAATACCCAATTTGGTAGTGAACAGTGATTTTTAAAGATTAGTCTGAATTCTATGTTTTTTTTTTTTTATGTAGTTAATGGTTATCCTTAATCCGAATTCATGATTCTTTTGGTTAGTTAGCAGTTTACACCATCTGGTTTTGAATTCATAGTTTCTATCACAAATGAAAACAATTGGAACTTGTCTTTGTGTGTTTCCTTTCTGTGGTTTTGCAGAGTTTCCCCAGTCGTAGGATGGCCTCCCATTCGGTCATTCAGGAAGAATTTGGCACCTCAGCCCAAGCCTGATATTGAAGACCCAACTGATGCTTCTGGCAACTCTTATGCTTCTACCGATCCTGGACAGTCCTTCGGAGATTCCATGTTTGTGAAGGTGAACATGGATGGTGTGCCCATTGGGAGAAAGATCGATCTCAAAGCCTATGATAGCTACGATAAATTGTCCCAAGCTCTTGAAGAAATGTTCAAACGTTTCATCAACGGTAAATCTCTTTTTCCTCCATTAGTGATTTTGATATTGTGCTGGCCAAGCTCAGAGTTCAGATGTAACTCCTTGCTTATTGGGCAATCATGTTTCTGACAGTGGGCTGGAGGGTTCTATTAACATGCCTCTAGAGCATAGAAAAGAAACATGTAATTAAATATGTTGTGTGTGTAGCTGTCTACAGTACTTATGCAAATAATACATACCCCAGATAATGGGCCTGGTTTCAAGAATTTACATTGCATAAATAAGCATTTTCTTCTTTTGTTGAGAGTATAATTTTAGGACAACCTGAAAAAAGTGAGATCAACTTACTGTCAAGCTTTCCTCGTCAAAATTTACATTGATCATAGATGTGAAACTTGATGGATGATTCCATTGGATGAGAAATTGGGGCAAATAGGGAGTCTTTTGACGGATAGTTTCCTCCATCACACAAAATTTGGGAATGATTTGTACTATCTGATTGACTGGTTAATATTCTTTGGCCAACATGTAAGGAAAACAAAAGTGGGTTTGATTGTACTGCTCTCATGACGGTTGCTATTTATATTTATCATCAGCTACTTAACTATCTTTGATTTTCTACTAGCATCTCCTGGTTTCATGTAGCCTGTCTAATCCTTGAATCTTGGTTCCATGGAAATATAACGTTAGAATTGATGTTATTTTCCATTTCCTGCTATATTTTTCTTGGTTTGTGAGTCATGGTTAACTAAGTACAACAATTACGACCAGATATGATATTATCAAACTCTAAGAAAATACAAATTGACTTGAGCAGTCTCATGATCAGTTTGTGTTTCTCGCCCACTGTTTATCCCTCTTTCCTCTTTATTAATTCTTTTGTTTTTATGTAGGCAACCACAGGCTTTCTGAAACTTGTCCCATTGAAATCAGTCTCTCCAATTTACACCACTTTGACTGGTTCTAGGAATTGAGCTCTCATGAAAATCCTCCTTTCCATAAACGATGTACTATTTGAATCTGGCTTTCACAGAAACCCTCGGTTTTACTCACAGTTTTATCTGATGGTTTCTGGAACTTGATTTAATGAAAATATAGAAAACTTGCATTATTATATGTTTAAGATGTTTGGCTATAATTCTAGACTCACTAACTGGACTTCTTGAGCCTTAAACTGATTTGCTTTCCTGGTCTGCATTCCAGTGCAGGGCAGTGGGCAGAGACAGCCTACCAATCCATCGTCTAAAAATGATCAGCCTACTCTATTAAGTGGAACCGATTATGTTCTCACTTATGAAGATAATGAAGGGGATCGTATGCTGGTTGGAGATGTACCTTGGGAGTGAGTATAATTAGATATGGAATTGTCTTGAAATACCAGTTCATATACCCAGCTGTTCTGATATCTAATCTTGTGTTTTTGCAGCATGTTTGTGAGTACAGTGAAGAGGCTGCGTATCATGAAGAGCTCAGAAGCACGGGGATTAGGTACTAACCTTTTCTGCCTTGTCTCAGTTAGAAGGCTTCTTTTGCCTATAGTTTGGGTTCATGGAGTTTCTTTCACTCAAAGATTGTCAAACTGTGGTATATAGATTTTTATTTAACTGCGATGGTGTTTTGATACCTGCATATATCTTGATGCCAACCATTTTTCTGGTGTATTGAACAGCACCGAGGCATCCTCTGAAGCCACAGGGTCAAGTGACCCAGTGACTAATGATTGAAAGCTCCAGTAAAGGGATCCCAAATGGAGGAGATCCCATTAGCAGCAGTGAAGGTTGGGGTGGGTTAAAGTGTGCGGGAAGGTAGGCAAGTTTTCATCAGGAATTGAAGAGTTTTTTCTTGATGGTGGGGTGTAAAATACGATTTGAATATAATGTCAGTAAGAGTATCCAGAGAGGTATTCTCTTGCATGCATCATGACTTAATGGTTATGTTGTATTATTTCGGCAGTTTTCTTCAAAGGCATACAAGAAATGCCTGTCTTCTCCCTTGGGATGTGCTGGAGGCATTGCCTTGTGACTCCAAGCACATTCCGGATATTGCGTGGCTTCTTTCTCTGAAACATGAACATAGACTAGGTTTTTTTCTTCCTTTTTCTATTTGTTAACTGACATGGGGAATGTTTCCCATCTCTGTACTTTGAGGAACTGACCTCATGTTGTTTGTATATTTATTTGTATGAACTATTAAAATATGGTTTGAAGTTCTTTCCAATTGCAAAGGTGATTTCACAATTTTTCTTTGTGAGAACAGCTCCAATGTGGGTTTTCTTTGTATGTGCTTTGGATGGGTCACGTGTGCTGATTGTGGCATTGCCATTGACATGTAGAGCTTCAGGATTGTGCTTGGAAGGGTTTTGTCCAGCACATATTTCAGGTTGGATAGCTGGAGGTCTCGGAGAATTAAAATGATTTGACTGTTTTCTCTGCTTGGAAAATTCAAGTTGCCAACAGTTGTGTATAGCAAGTGCAGTCTTGTAAATCTGGTAGTAATAAGGTGCTGCTTGGCAGCTATGGACTTTCTGTACCTGTGGGTTACTTTTTCATTTATTTGACATTAGTTTTAGATCATGAATCTCCTTACTGTAGTGATCTGGCTCTAGTATACCTTTCTTTTTAGCAATTTACAAATCTTTTGTGAAAGTCTCTTTCTGTTTCTTTGAAAGGACAAGTGTTGCTGAATATGGTTGACTAGGAGTCTATTGGTATTTGCTAAACAATGAGAAATTATGATTGTGAATTGGAATAGCAGTGCCTATCTAATTGTGGATGCTGAGTCTGACCCATGGTTCTCTGTCTCTCTCTAATCATGCTGTAAAAGATATTGTGGAGTATTTAACTATTGCCACTATGTTTGCATGCATTATAATGCATCTATTAGCAGGTTTGATTTAAAGACGTACTGTACCCTAATTTCAGGCCAATCAATATGATAAAAGAGAAGCAGTTTGGCTTTTGCCCATTTGATTGTAACTATGGATCATAAATAACTAAATTATTTATGTAACTGTACAAAATATTTAAATAATGTCCGCTTATAAAAACATATTTGTGAAGAAATTGAATCCCTCTAGGCTCATGTTAGATCCTTATTTAAATGGATCTATGCTGGTTTTAAATAAAGTGGTCTAATAAAAGCTTTTTTTTGCTGGATTTAGTCAATATAATTTTTGGTAAAATTGTGAATTTTAGTTGTTTTGAATGTGTTTTTTAATGCAGAAATAGATTGATTCAGCTCACTGAAAAATTCTTGGGGCAGATTATACAGTTGAAACTTATGATTCCAAGAAATCCTTATCAGATTTTGAACAAAATTGACTAGAAAAAATGCCTAGAAGAAAACAAAAATGTCTAACAATTAGAAGGTATCATTTTTTAACAGGTAAATCAATGAGAACTGATATATTTTTAAGAAACTGTATTTAACAAAAATAATGTGATATGCACAGCCTATTGTCTCAAATTTGTAATGATTTGATCATTGAATTGGCCTTTGGGAATGATATTATTTTACAGCAACATAATGCCTATTGGTACAAAACTGTAGCGTGCTGATCATTGAATTGGTCGTTGGGAATGGCAAGTTATAGAATGCATTGTAAATAGTATTTCTATTATACTAGCATAGATCCAGCTTAAGTACGGATCTAACATGAGTAGAGAGGGATCAAATTTATTAAGTGCAAATATTTTTAGAGGGCAAAATATGTGTTATTCGTTGTTTAAATTGTATTTTTGTATTCACACTGTTTTTTTACTTCTAATTACTTTATAGCATATTCATTTTTTTTGAATTAGAGCCCACATTATTTTTCTATTTGGTACATGGTTTTTAATTTTAATTTTTATTTTAAAAGGCTACAGAGGGACTTATATATCCCCTTATATTAAGCTGTATTTTTGTATTCACACTGTTTTTTTACTTCTAATTACTTTATGGCATATTCATTTTTTTTGAATTATAGCCCACATTATTTTTCTATTTGGTACATAGTTTTTAATTTTAATTTTTATTTTAAAAGGCTACCGAGGGACTTATATATCCCCTTATATTAAGCTGTAGAATGAACTTATAGGCTCAAAAAATTTAGGTTATTTAAAATTAAGTATTATTTTTTCCATTCAATTTTTTTTTTATAAAATTAGTTTAATAATTTTTTTATAAAGTTAGTATAATACTTTTAATTCTTATTAGTTTGATCTTTATTCCAATTTCTAAATAATTTTTTTTGAATATCCAAAATTTTCTAAATAAATTGTTTTGTTGTTTTGTTTTGAATACCTTTAGAGATGATTGCCAAAACTCATATATGATGATGTTGTGGTGAAACTGAGATACTATGCACATGGCTTTATCAAAATCAAATCAATAATACATCGTTTCTATTTAATATATAGTTTTTAATTTTAATTTTTGGACAGAAACTTAAACATCACCTCATATTAAACTGTAAAATAAACTTCTTGGCTCAAAAAATTTAAAGTATAAAATAAACTTCTCTACTCAAAAAATTGAAATTATTTAAAATAAATATTATTTTTTTCCACATAGTATAACTTTTTAATTCTTATTAGGTTGATATTTATTCTAATTTCTCAATAAATTGTTTTGATGATGCCAAAACTCATATATGATGTGTCGGTGAAACTGAGATACTATGCGCATGGCTTTATCAAAATTAAACCAATTTTGAAAAATATAACAATACATAAATGTCAAAGATTGGATGGCTTGATATATATGAGGCCTACAAATAT
This sequence comes from Pinus taeda, assembly GCA_000404065.3. Classification (NCBI taxonomy): domain Eukaryota; kingdom Viridiplantae; phylum Streptophyta; class Pinopsida; order Pinales; family Pinaceae; genus Pinus; species Pinus taeda. The sequence continues at coordinate 308,540 of APFE031262528.1, forward strand.
TGAATATTTGATGTCTCGTTTTTTCTTTTGAGGCCCAAATATTGAATATTTGATGTCTCGTTTTTTATTTTCAAGCCCAAATATTGAATATTTGATGTCTCGTTTTTTTATTTTGAGATCCAAATATTGATGGCATGAATGTCAAAGATAGGATGGCGTGATATTTACAATAAATTTTGCATTTGAATTTTGAGGCTCGACTGATGGCCCAAATTTTTATGTTAGCTTTTGATATTTTAAGTTCATAGGAATGGAATGATCTCTATTGTTATTAGACACGACACGGCACTCATTATTTTAAGTTCATAGAAATGGGATGATCCCTATTGTCCAAATTGTTTTTTAATGCTAAAGGTCAGGTAAATACAATTTCTTTGAGGCGTAAATAAAATAAAATATATTTTTGGTTGAGGAGACTTTTCATGATATTTTAATTATTATTATTAGGTTTTTTTTAAACAAAAGATTTAGTAAATTAAAACGAGAAATAAAATATAAATATGATCACTATTTAAAGTATCAATTATTTTTAAATTTACATATTATATATAAATAATTTAGCTATTTCAAATGAATATTGAAATGAAAATACAAGGATAATGATATATTAAAACATATGAAAATGGAAAAGATTAGATAAGATGTATCATATATTATTTATTCATATGATATATAAATATGTTAGTTTATGACAATTGGTTTTATTTTCCAAGAAGTTTTTTTGGACTCTTTATGACATTTCATATTCTCTTGAGATTTTTCATCTTTATCTCAAGTAAATAATACAAATTTACATGATTCATAAGTATTATGTTTACAACATTCTTTTGTTAATTCGAAGGGTTGTGTGTGAGTCCAAGAAGATAGCTGGAATTTAGAAGTGGATAGTAGCCAATGACCAAATGTGCTCTCTAAATTTGGTGGCTTAAGGAAGAGTTCAAACCAAGCAGGTAGCATAAGCTAAAGTCTTACTAAATGGTGGTTTAAGGTTGACCACAAACATTGGAACTTGGCTCAGAGCAAATCTAAAGAAAAATTTGAATCTAGCTAGAAGTTGATGTCTTTGGTGAAATAGAAGTGCTTTTTGATGATGGTTTAAAGATAATCAAGTAGAAGCTATAAGTCTTACATTGAGTGGTGGTGTAAGGAGGACCACAAACCAAATGATGCTCATGGAACATGACTTTGGCAACAACTTTGACTTTGGCTATAGGTTGTGGCTCAGGCTTGCTTAACAAGAATTCGAAATTTGAAGCTTATTGTCATTTCTCGCCTTGTCAAATACAAGGTGAGAAAATGAATATCTCTCCACTGCAAGATGTGTCAATACTGAATATTGAATTCTATGGTATGACTGATATATCTTCTTGGTTATTGAAGACAATTGCAAAGAAGTAATCCATCCAAGGTGAGTCTTTGCTATTGTAGGGTTGTTATCACTGACACATCTATCTAAATGATGATTATGCTTTCCACAATGCTCACAGGGATGAAGTTCAAAACACTAACCTTTCATGTGGTCAAATTGATGACAATGTTGGCACATGAAAATTTGATGTGGAAGTGGAGTAGGTGAAGATGAATTTTCTTGAAGAAACCCAAAACTCGTAAACTTGATTGGTTTGCAGTATTCTAGAATGTAAAAGGTCACTTCCTTTTTGTATCCAAGACCAGTTCTATGCTTGTTGTGATAACTTCTTCCCAAGGTCTGATGATGGGCTTGGGAAGTGCAAACATAATTTCATATTCATTTGAATTTGCTTCCAAAATAGCGTCATTGATATGATCATAAGCTAGCTATTGGTAGGACCCTTAAACTCAAAACCAGAATTGCTTTGAACAAGGTCTAGTTTGGAATGATCATTGTTTTGGTGTAATTCATCTTGTTAAAACTTTGATTTTCTTTGCCATTTGCATCTTGTAAACAAGTTTGAACATTTATGAGAGTGACTTTACTGAATTTCACCATCTCGTCGATAATAAAGAGTATAACAAAACGCTGTAACTCTAATAACTCATCAATTCTAACCATTTATTCAAAAAATCAGGCTCAATGATTGAAGGGTGTCAGTGCCAATAAAAGATGAACCTATTAAAAATGCAATTCAACTAATTTTCAAGAATGTTAAAGTGAACTTACATAAAGACTATTTATAAGTTACAATTATTGTGCAATGGAATTGATCTTCATGATTGAATGTCTAGTCGAGGCTTTAAGTCGTGTTAGTTAAGAAATATACAAGTGTAGGATGCCCAAATGATAGAGATATGTTGTTTCTATCCCTGAGGTGTTGAGTTTCAAAATGTGATCCACAAGTAATGTAATATAAATTGCCCTAATGGATCTTCCTTTGTTCTTAGATTTGATATGAACAAACAACTCACAAATGTTGAAGGGGGTGTGACTCAAAAGTGTCATTTGAAGAAGTTGTTTTCATTAGTTTGACCACTAAGACGTGGAATCAAGAAGAATGAATTATTGACACATTTAATAGGGAAAACATGTTATCATATAGTTCCTCCCATAAATATTGTTGCTTATGATCATTATCCCATACAAGTGATTGCTTTCCATAAGTCAAGTCATTGAAACATAGACACCTATAATCACTGAAATTGATAAAGTGTGATAGAAATAATAACATATTAAATAAAAGCAAATCATTGATCCAACATGTAATCCATAGCATGAATATATCAAAGCTTGCTCCAACAATGTAAAATAGATGCCACATATAGGTCTCCCTTCACCATTTAAGTAGAAGCATTATATAATCTCTTTTTCTCTAACTCTGATGACCAATCAAAATAAAAATGGTGATATTCAAAGGGAGTTTTTACCAATACACAAGGAGTACTCAAGCAGTGTCATTGAGACAACATTACTTTCTTGGGCCCAATGTGAATGAGAATTTCAAAGTGCCAATAGTTAGTGTGTCTCCCACAATGGTTGTGAATATGGTTGCATCCCTATTGCTGTAGTGCTAAGTCCTCTCTCAAATTATAACCCCAAGCATTGGGAATATGGTCTTGTTTCAATAATATAACTGACTGTTCCTTGGGACTGTAGCACTACATGTATCAGAGATGGAGTTCGACAAATTGAATGGTAGGAGAACTTGCAAGTTAGTTGAGCATCATGCAATGGCACTACAAAATACCATGAATTGAGCTTGGCCCTCAAATCCCTATAACCTTGGTGGATGGTAGAGATATGTTACAAAATAACCGCTTCAATGTAGTGATTGTGGGCACCATTATTGATGACAGTAAGATTTATGATTTACCTTTAGTGAAGGTAACCACACTTAAATTTACATAGACCATAAACTAAAACCATAAGCATAGCTTAGAGGTCTAATCCAATGAAGAAAATTGAGCATAGAAGAAAGAGAGCTATCAACATTGAAGCTAGAGGACGATCTTATCTCAGTGCATTGCTTCTCCCACCTTGGCAACATTTCCCCCCTTGATTATTGAGAGATTCCTATTGATATTCCCTACGTTTAGAGGAGGTATGGCCATCGATCATTTTCAATGAGGAATTGCCAAAATAGAGAGTGAGCCTATGACAATCAAGGGTTAAAAGGAGCTCAAAACCCTAGCCTACGTAGCACATAGATGGGTCAATGCAAACTTGTCAAGGAGAACACACAATAACACATCTATTATGGAGAGAATACGTTGGTTTTGTTTGAGCAGATGGAGAAAAGGCCAAAGAGAATGAGTGTGGAACTATAGAGAGGGCATGAACCAAAGAAGAGGTAAAGCGTAGGTCTACTCGCTATAGGACCTGACTGGCTAGAATGATAGCTCTATTAAGTAAAGGGGTTAGGGGATGTTTCTAAAGAGTAGAGAGGCTAGGAGTTACATTGGGATAGAATAATTCCTATGCAGAGAAAGGATGTAAACACACCCACCCATAAACCAAGAACCCAACCAAATTTAGAAGGAGGTGGTTACTTTGTTGATCCAACTCCCAAGGTACAACTATGGGAATGAGATCTAAAATTTTTGACTTTTTTCAACTTTTCTAGAAATTCAAATGGACAACATCATTGCATTCATCTTGTTGAGACGATTCCAACGATATGAATTTCACCTAAATCCGACTTACGGAGCAAAAGTTACAACCCTTTAAAGATGGACACTTTTAAACCCGACCAGATCACTTGACCTCCACGTGGCAACCCCATAGTGGCCCATGTGGCACTTGTCTTACAACCACCATGTATAGGTCCACGTGGTAGACACAAAATCCAAGGAGGTTTGGGGTTGACCCTCCTACTGGTGATGCATTTTAATTGTTAAAATTTGGGCCCGACCCTCGATCTTCGTTCGAAGTCGGGTTTGACCTAACTCTGATTGGAATTGTAATATATTGGGCTAGGACAGCTTGAACCCCAACCACCCTCTACCTCTAACCACCCTTGACCTCTGATCCGCAGGTTACAGAGTGCCAAGTTGGCTCACCATAGGTTGAGGCAAGGCCACAGGAGGTTTGACCCATTTGGTCAACCTCCCAACCTCCAACCTATCCAGCCCACTAAACAAAAATTTGAATTTTTAACGTCAATTTTTCCTGTTCCCAAAAATTTAATAGAGCTATCATTTTTCTAACTTTTCAAGCTTTCTAGGCCCTGCTTCCAGCACCTAATAGAAAACAAATTCATAAGAAATTTATCACTAACCTTGAGAAACAATCAATCATAATCATAATGAAAAATCAATAGCACTTTCAAATGCATTTTCTTCCAAACTTACCAAGAGATGTAACAACTCATTAACATAGAAAAAAAAATATTTGCTTGGCTCAACAACCCTAACAAATGTGCAAATAAGTGAACAAGGCTCAACTTCTCATGCATGTCATATCAATAATGAGACCACAAGGGATGGAAACAAGGCCTCCTTCCCTTCAATCAAGAATGAACCAATTAGCACCCAACAAGTCTACAAGAACTTATACAATAATTTAAACATGCAATCAACACAAGATTACCAATCATTCCAAGTTGTCCATTAACACTGCCAAGTCCTCACTTCAACTAGTTCAACTCAACACTATCATAATGAAATGACCCCTGCATCCAAGATGTTAGTGTAAGAACATGCATCTCATGCAATCATACTTTCACATCCTCATGTAGCTTGTAATCAACAATTCACACACACTAAACATGCACAACACTAGTAAGAGCCTGTAATAAACAAAATCATATCATGGCAATAGGAAAAGATTTCCATGTTGGTTATTCCATGAACATATCCATTACAACCACATGATGTTCCAGTGCCTTTAAATAGTGAGAATGACACATTGGTCAATCATATAGACAATGAAATCATAAACCATGCCATCAATAAACATAATTTCAGAGCAGCAATCAACAATATATATATATATATGCCTTGTTTCATGTGAACATGAGAAATTCTTATCTCAAAAACTAATGGGCAAAAATATCTAGGACAATGGCTCTCCATGCAACCATAAACAATTGCAACCAAGTCTCACTTGCAACTATCACCCTTGAGCCAAATTCCAAAGGCTGAGAGATCATTTGCTTTAGGGATTAAACACATCCATTAGTTGAACTAGAGTCTCTAGAGATTCTTCCACCTCCATGCACAAATTGAGTTGAAATCATAGTGTACATGGAGTCTAGAGACCGTCTGTCTCCACCTTTAAGAAATGAACATTGTGGTTCCACCCAATTAAGGGATTCTAGAACCCATGCTTAAATCAAGCTACAGTAAGGAAACATCCAGAAATCCTCCAGGAATAATTCCTCCACCCCAACCCTCAAGGATTTTCTAAGAAACACTATCACCACCCTCCTAGTCAATGCGGACTTGAGAGGCAATTAATTCCTCACCTGGTGATTTCTTTCTGCTCCCTTGCCAACTAAAAATAATATTCCTTTATGCTGTCTAACCTTCTTCCTAGCATTCAATTTATCTCTCTCTATTTCTTCCTACTCCCTCTTCTCCCCCCATACCCCTCTCTTCTTTTCCTCTGCCTTTTCTCTTCCTCTTGTTGCTCAAATCCCCCCCCGCACCCCAGCAATTCAACTTTCTCTTGTTCTGTTGCACTGTCCTTTTGACTATTTGAATTCCTTGTTGAGCTGCCTCTTTTTCTGACAGTTCAATCTGTTGTGTCTCTTTCCTTCTCTTAACAGTAACTCTTTCCAGCTTGATCTTGTCAACCAATGTAAAATGTTCCACCTATCCAGCTATTCCCCAAGTTGTTTAAATGCAATTTTTGTTTACTATAGTGAGTGGTCAACACATCTTGCTAGTTGAAAACCTGCCAATTATTCATTTTAAATCTCTCTATGCCTTAACATTATACCCAACAAGCAATCACCCTAGCCCTCTGGAATCTGTGTCCCATTATTCAACCCATTTTTTTATCAAAATATTTACATTGCATATATAAATGTAGCTCAGTGGGGTTGTCACAAAGGAAGGTAAAAAACTTGTGGTGACTTTGATAACACTATTAGAACACACATACAATTAACGAAGAGATACTAAAGCGTGCTATACATTATTCATTCATATGATACATGTAAATACGTTAGTTTATTAACCTTTGTTTCATCTTCTAAGAGATGTTTTGGAATCCTAATGACTCTTCACATTCTCTTGAGAATTTTTATCTCACTCTAAAGTGAATAATACAAATCTACGTGATCCCTAAGATTACATTTCCAATGTCCACGGGGCTTTGGATTGATGGTGAATGGGTGCGCTGTTAAGGCACTCCTTGCGATAGGTTACCCGTTCAAATCCCCCGTGGGTACTTAGGTTAGTCTTAATTAGAAAAAAAAAAGATTACATTTCCAACATGATCCTTCAAAGTATTAATTTGTTTTTCAATTTTAATTATCACACACACACACACACACACACACCTAAATTGTTACAATCAGACGTGCTCGAGGCTTGTCATAATAGAAAGTAGATCTTAGAAAACATTCTAAAACCATAACTAGATTGGTTTAGACAATTCATATAAATTTTCTATGTCTATATAGGCTAAGAGCCTTAATTGTGGAAAAAAAGAATTGAGAAAACATAAAAGCAGACATGTGAAATTTGAAAATATGCTAATGAAAACATGACTAGCAAGGAGGTGATTGTGATGGACCTGACTAATTGAAAATATATTCCTCCTTGGATTCTCCCTTCATCTCATGCCTGTGTTCTTCATCCACAATGATTGGGTTGGATCTGGTTCTGAGAGAGACTAGGTTTAATATCCCTTTTGCTAATACCCAAGTTCTGTAACAAAATTAAAGGATGCTAGTGCTAGAGAGCCAACATGGATATCTGCGAACATTCTCTGAAATAATTATTTTTCTAATTTAATTATAAGTTTCTAAAGCGGAATATGAGGACAAGATTATACAAATCCCAATGTTTTGGAAGGATAACTTCCCATTGACGATGCTGGACCTGCCAACATGTCAAGGGGATCTCCCTGGTAAGAAGTCCCAATTAGAACTCAGGCTGTTTGATGTAGGACTCTCAATAGTGGGTCGTAAGGTAATGCCTTGACTGCGATGTCGCACAGAAGCAAGTAAGATAACTCTGTCAGTAGCAAGGGTGTGACTGATGCAGTGAGTCAAGGAAGGTGTATGAGAGGTTCCAACACTTCGAAGGGGGAAGGAGGTGAAGGTGAGTTCCAGGTTGAAAGGGATCAACCCCAACTCGGCTAGGAACACACAACACAAAGGACATGCACAACTTCCGGTAGAGCAGTGCACTCGGATGCGACAGTCACATCATACAAGGTAAGATAACATGTACAACACTCATGGATTAGTCCGATACAAGTGCGACAGTTGTTATAGCAAGGTTCAAGTGAAAGGTCTGTCTAATGTTCGACAGAGCAGTCGACACATAGGGTGACAACATTAACAACATATGCAACACATTAACAGAAAGATTCATATAATTGCATGTGAATCAGCTCATACACAAGTACATAAGTTAAACAACACATATCATTAAAGCAACAGGAGCCGTCGAACTACAATAACAATATATGCATGAAAATGTGTAGGCTCTTATTATATAAAGAAGTGTAAGTCACAATCATACAATACATTTATGTAAACCTGCTAGCCCCAACAATGGAACGTTACAGCCACATCTGCTTGCTCCTCCAGAGAGATGTACTAGCTTCGTGCAGTGGAGAAGCCAAGGCGCATTACAATACTATCCAAGCCTTCTTCAAAATAGTCTTAGTAGAAGCTTGGCTGACCAAAATCTTATATAATGAGTTATGAGGGACTATTTATGGCAAAGGGTGGGGTAACCCTTGACATTCCACTTTGTGACCATTCAACTACCCTCATGACTCTTTACCTACTCAATGACTGTTACATCCACTCTTAACACTTGACTTACACTTGACATGAATCAACATTACAATGCACATGTACCCATGTGAACAATGGCTTGGACAAGCCAAACTAGACATCATTCGGACTTAGACAATCATAGAAGTCCAACTGCTCGACATCCTCATGCTGATCAACAATGACATATTGATACCAAGATTGGTAGTCCTTGAGAGTGTCTGTGTGTTTCATTGTGACATCCGTCTGAAACCTGAACCTTGCCTCCATAGCATCTGGGTACATTTCTCGTGCTCCTCTGTCCAACTCATCTATGAGGATGCACATCATTGTCTTCAGTGTGGCTGGACCAGCAATGTACTTGCGCATGATGTTTGCACTGATAGGCAATTTTGGGCTGGTGGCGGTGTGCATCAACTGGTTGAAGTACAAGTCAAGATCTTGTCGGACTTGCGTCTTGATCTTTGCTTGGGTGAGAGTCCCAAGTGATGGGATCGCATGAGTGTGCACTAGAACCTCCATGCTTTTGAATACTTGTGCATGGGAAGCCTGTATGCTAGCGATGAGTTGCGGTAGGTCTTCATAGTTCTGGATCTGAGTCCAAATACGTGCTTGCAGCTCGACTGCATTGGCCTTAATCATCCTTGGGAAGTGAAGCGGGGCTCCCTTGTACTTCATCGTCTATGCTTGCATGTTATCAACATCTGTATGTATGTTCTTCAAGATGCATGCTCTTCTCGCACATCGCTGCTTCCATCCGTGGAGATGAACGACTACTTCATGCATGGTACCAAACTTAGAGTACAATGCTCACATAACTGTGTCCAAGGACAATAATTCATCTAGTATTGCCTTCTTCAGTTCAACTTGGGTGAACATTGACACCAAGTCTCCTCCCTGATTGGCCACCTGTAGTTCCTTCGCCATTCACTCATTCTCAACTATGAGAAAATGAACACTTGAGCTAGTGGCTTCAGAATACACTCTAGTTGCATCGGCCAACACAGCTGGATGCTTGTGCACATCAGTCACGATCAATTTGTCTTCAAGTTGCGCAGGGGATGTTTGGTCCTTTGGAGTCAATACTCTCTAAGACTACACAACTCTGTGATGAGATTCATCAAAGGAGATGTTGTGCATCTCTGCTTCCGGTTGACCACCAAGGATCTCAGTGCCTCCTTGGTCATTCAAGACTTACTCATCATCGGGATGTAATGAAGCGGGTGGGTCGACCTCTTTGTGGTGAGGCATGAGGTCGGTATCCTGTTCCAACTCTTGCTGCTCCATGTCTGCATTCAACTGTTCAAGTGCCTGTTCTATCTCATGAGCAAAGTCTTACCCCTGTGATGGTTCACCCTATTTGCCTGCTGCTAGCTGTTCAGATGAATCAACTACTTGTACGGGTGTTGCTTTGGCTATCTGCACGTGATGCACCCTCTGTTGAATCTACTGTTGGTGTGCTTCCTACTCCTGTTGGCGCAACTCTTGTTCTTTTTGGAGTTTCTCCCTCAACTCATGCAACTCCTTCTCTGCTTCTTCCATTTTCTTCTTATCCCTCTGCATTCATGAGATTCACTTTTTGCGCTGCTGCATCTTCATCTAAATAGCCATAACAACTTGTTCTACAAGTGGGTCTACTCTAAACTTGCAACTTTGCTCCTCCTCCATGCGGTCGACAATCTTCCTCTTCCCTTTGTCACGCATAGGTATGCTTGGCTCTGCTGCCTCTACTGCTGCTACTACTACTGTTGGTGCTCTTCGTGGTGTTGCTTCATGATGCTTTACTAGCCACTCTACGGTGAAGCCGACTTGTTCATTGGGTCTAGAGGAATTGTAACAGTATATCCATGAGTCCTCGTCAGCCCAATGACACGCCTCATGGATCCAGTTGAACAGAACTCTCACGCCGTGATCCTTCACAATGCAATGTGGGTCATACGGGTTGAAGCTTTAGAGGTTGAAATGATACTTCCTCATATGCTCTGCTTCGACATCCGCTTGCTTGATACTCCAGATCTCATATAACTCAATCTGCAACGGAAGAGTGGGCCAAGGTGCCTTCTTCTTCCACTTCAGTCTAGCTGTCAATCTTGCTGAGATGTGGTACGCTACTTCCTGCATGACAAGGATGTACAAAGTGAACTTTGGTAGAACATGCAGAGACTTCTCCCCACTGAACACTTGGATGAATGTGCCAAATGGTGAGGCATACCAATCTGCAATGACTAGCAATGCCTTCATCACTTCCTTTGACATGCAGGTGGATCCTGTTCAAATATCAACTTGTACACTGGGGTGACAAAATGGTCAGATGGCCATATGATCACTCCTCTGAAGCTACGTTTAGACAACAACTTGAAATACATGTTCACAACAGTCTCTGTCGGTGACCATGTCCACTCCAAGCCCAGGAAATCATGTCGAGCACAGACTACATCTAGAATGTAGGCAGACATGTAAATCTCTGCATGCATGCCTTCGAGTGACTGTGGAGCCTTCGTGACTTTCTCCTTCAACCGATGAGCCAGTATGCCGAACCAGTTGCATGGTCTTCCTTCTCTAGCCAGTTGGTCTAACGCAATCACCCAACTCTGAGGGAAGGTCTAAATGCTTGTCTGGCCACTCTGTCGACATGTGAATATGACCAAGTATTGGTATGCCTTCCTCAATATCTTTGTCTTGTAGATCTGGTTGGGTGTCATCCTGAAGCGAGCTGGCTCCTTTACCCAATCCTTTAGAATGTCTCTGGAGTGAGCTCTGGTGTTGGGCAAGCTGAAGGGAGGAGTCATGACAATCATGGGCTCGGTCATCTGATACATCTCATCATAATATTATGCTCAAAAGGTTGCAAGCTTCGTCCCACTAACACTGCTCAAGGTCATCGTCTCGTGGTCAGTGTGAGAAACGATCCAGTGAATCATGTTCGCGCATGGGAATGCGGGGTATCTTCATGCAATTTGGTACAAGCTAGACTTATGAATGTTCACGTAAACCTGACGGTCTTCAAGGTCTTCCCCAAAAGTACTTGCGAATGTTTCATTCACCTCTTGCCACTTCAGTTTGATGTCCTTGTCTAGATACAAGTTCGTATCTTCGTAGATTGGCAGACTAGAGGACACTTTCTCAACTGCTGCTCTTGCTGCAATACCATCATTGTCCTGGGATCAGGTCCTCTTGGAAGCCATTGAGACAGATGAACACTTACAAGATCTGGAAACAAGTAGCATGCATGGTGAGAAATATGTCATTGAAAACAAAGAAAATATGGGGAAGGACACAACACATACCTGGGGATCTGATGAGCGAGATTGTGCAAATTTCACTGGGAGGCTGGGTGATTGGTTGCCAGAACTACACAAAAGGTAGTATGGGCTATCTGGGAGGCTGGAATGGCTACTGGATTTGCGAAATGCACAATCCAGTCAGGGAGCTAGCTGCCGGGATTGCACAATGCTCAATTCCAGCTGGGAAGGACTGCTGGGCCAGGGACAGTTTTGCGCAATTTTTTTGGGCCAAGAAGCCACTGTCCTCCAGAAATGCGCAAAACAGTCCTGGAGGCTAGTGGTAGTAAAAAATGCATAAATTTGGAGAGGAAGGTGAGCCTTCCTTCCCCATATTGTGCAATGCAGCCTTGGTGAAGGCAGAGACTGGGCCAAGGTTGGCCCGACTCGCCGATGGGCAACTGAAAGAAAGTAAGACAATGAAATGCATGGTGACACTAGGTGATAGCAGAAGTGATTGACAATGCATACAAAACATGAATGAAAGATTCAACAAAGAGATCAACATGCATGTGGGTATGGCAGTTCATCGGTTGGGCGAACGTCCTGCAAAACAATTTCATGCATGCAATAGCAGTGAGATAACAACGAAATTTGAAACAGAGCTAGGACAAGCTATAATACATGCAAATAACAACAGGCATTCAAATGAATCAAGCAAACAACACTCGCACAAGTGAATACACAAAAAGCGACATAAATGCTAAAAAAGACAAGTTGAGGCCACTTAACTGTGAATAGCTGAGCCAGATGTGTCGAAGAGTCTTGGATGTGTTGTGGAATGTCAGAGCTACAAGATCAATGTGAATGAATGAGCTCTGATGCGTCTAATAAATAAGTTTGGTCTCATGACACACATGCCACAAATCTAGGAAAAAGCGACACTTGGAGGGAAACTTCTAAAACAAATTTGCATGTAAGCCCCAGCTCCTAAAAATAGCTCCCTGAATCATGGGATGCCTTTTTCATGTTGTCTCTTGCTATTTTAGGAAGATTAATTCATGCATGTGTGCAAGTCAAGTTTCCTCGGTCCCAGGTGGAACTGGTCAACCGGATTGTTCATGCATGCGAGTGCTCAATTGCTCGAGAAAAATGTGCATTCCTGTCTTGGCGCTGGGCTGACTGTCCAGGAGGTTTGTGCAATTTCTAAGTAGAGTAGCTGACTACTACCCAGATTTGTGCAAATCCTTGGCTGAATAGCCTGCTGCTGGGAAAATTTGTGCAAATCCTGCTGGGAGGGTTGGCTGGCAAGATTATGCAATCCTGGAGCCTAGTAGGCTGTCAGAGAGGATTGCGAAATTCTTGGAGGGAAGGATGGTTTCCCTCCAGAAATGCACAATTTTCAAGGGGAAGCTACTCAGCCTGTCCCTGGACCAAGTCCGAGTAAGCAACCTATGAGGGGAATGGATCAACTGTGATCGACAGGCTGCCTTTGTGCGAGGAAAACACTGAAGCTTTAGTACTTGACGAAGCAAGACAAAGTGCTATGTAAGCTTGGAAAGGAGGCTCAAAAACAAGCTAAGGAAAAATTTTGGAGGGTGATTTTAGCCGCTACAATACTTAGCGACACACTGGGAGAACTCTAGCTCTCTGCATAGACCTTGTTCATGAAAAGCAAGTCTAACATCTCTAGAAGTATTTTTCAGTTCTCGGCTCATATTGGTTTCACACTAAATTGGTTGTAAGATGTAGCATCTGCCAAGCCCTTGGTCGATTGACACACATTGAAAGCCAAGGAAACACAGTTGTATGGGGTTGAGGGGTATATAGGTGCACAAACAGTATAGTCGTCATAGCCTTAGTTTCATCTCTGGTGTTGCTCCACTACCAGCAGGCCTGGACAGTACCCCAGTGGAGTCACATAGGAACACAAGCATGGCTCTGCTGCTAGCGAGCTTGGTTAGTACCCCGGCGGAGTTACTTGCATCACCTCCTTGTGCAAGAAGGATTTCTCTTCTTTTGCCTTATTGTTTTTCATTTTGAATTTTTTTGACTTTTCATTTTTCATTTTCACCATGCACAACACTTATTCATTTTAGAGGCAGAAGAGGGATCCCAACTTATTAAGAGAAGAGGAGGTTGTTCCAGTAGAGAAGTAGTTTATTATATCTCTGATGTGCTTGTTGATGTTTTCCCGCTCACCTTACTCTACTTGACTGAGCTAACAAGGGTTAACCCAAAAACAACTGACTAGAGAAGGTGACACTAGTTAGCTCACAAGCGTTGTGTTATCACCAAGGTTCACTTCGAACAATATGTATTTTACTTCGACGTATCATGGACTAAAAGTATCAAGCTCATCATACAGAGGCAAGATGACAGATAACCAAGTAGTGATCGCTGTACAGGCCCTCTTGCACTTTACTCATCTTGCTTCAAGATTCATACATGGTTTCATACAAAACTAACCTACGAATGAAATAAGCGACTGACAAACAACAAAGCAAAGTAAGAGCAGAAGCAAAGTGAAAGAGAAGCAAGTAAACAAAAAAAAAGCAAACAAACAAGCAAACAAAGCATGTAAGTAAACAAGCATGCAAGAAAACAACCGAAAGCAAACACTACTCCTACTCTTACACTAACGGTGCATGGGAGAGATCACGTGAAGTGATACTTGCAATGCAGCCACCAGCGTATTGGTAGACCCATGTTGGTGAAGGATTGGTCTGCGAGCAACCCATTTGTGTGAACAAGCAAACAAGAAAGAGAAAACAATGAAGAAAACCACACTTCATGTTTCAAAGAGCCCACGGGACATAAGTAAGTGCATGTGCATGATGGGAAATCCATGGACTTACCATGGTGCTATGTGACACTACGCGCAACTTTGAAGCATAAGCACACACTTGATTGTGACATGTAAGAAAACGAAAGAAAAAAATTTAACTTGCGTCACACACGAGTGCTTGCAATGTAAGACTCTTCCAATGCATGAACAATGGGACCATGCAGTTCGAGTGGAGGAAGTGTGATTTGTGTGTGAGATGGATCTTCAATTCATACAGATGAGTGATGAGGAGCCTTGGGTGATTGAACAATTTCATGATTGGAAGTGAGACTAACCCTAAGAGAGCGAGGACTTGAAATAACCATCAGCTCGGGTTGAAGTGCCTTGACAATCTTGGGTGTCTCAACTTCATCATCAGGTAGATCATCATAAACGGGTGGCTTTGAAAGATCAATTGCGATAGATTCATGATCATGATAAAAAATGCATGTGGGTGAGGCAGTTCGTCGGTTGGCCAAACGTCCATGAAAAACAGTTTCATGCATGCGACGATAGTGAGATAGCAACGAAAATTGAAACAGAGCTAGGACAAGCTAAAATACATGTAAATGACAACAGACATTCAAAGAAATCAAGAAAATAGCACTCACACAAGCAAATACACAAAAATTGACATAAATGATGAAAACGACAAGTTGAGGCTAGTCACACGTGAATGGCTGAGTTGGATTTGGCGAGGAGTCTTGGGTGTGCTGTGGGATGTTAGAGCTCCAAGATAGATGTGAATGAATGAGTTTTGATGCGTCAAATAAATAAGTTTTGTCTCATGACGCGCATGCCACAAATTTAGGAAAAAGCGACACTTGGCAGGAAAATTATAAAAAAACTTTATATGTTACCCCTCGCTGCTAAAAATAGCTCCCTTAATCACGGGATGCATTTTTGATGTTGTCTCTTGCTATTCTGAAAAGATTAAGTCATGCATGCATGCAATTCAAGTTTCCTTGGTCCCAGGTGGAACTGGTCAAACGAATTGTTGATGCATGCGAGTGCTCAACTACTTTGGGAAAAATGTGCATTCCTAGCTTGGAGATGGGCTGAATTCCTAGGAGGTTTTCTCAATTTCTCGGTAGAGCAGCTGACTACTGCCTAGATTTTCGCAAACCCTAGGCTGAACAGCCTGCTACTGGGAAAATTTGCTCAAATCTTGTTGTTAGGGTTGGCTGGCAGGATTGCGCAATCCTGGTGCCCAACAGGCTGTCAGAGAGGATTGCGCAATTCCTGGAGGGAAGGTTGGTTGCCCTATAGAAATGTGCAATTTTCAAGGGGAAGTTGCTTAGCTTGTAGCTGGACCAAGTCTGGGTAAGCAGCCTGTGAGGGGAATGGATCAACTATGATCGACATGCTGCCTTTGTGCAAGGAAAACGCTGAAGCTTGAGTACTTGATGAAGCAAGACAAAGTTCTGTGTAAGGTTGGTAGGGAGGCTCCAAAATAGGCTAAGGCAAAATTTTGGAGGGTGGTTGTGGCTACTATAACACTTCCTTAGGAAGCCATAAGGTAGATTAAGAATTTTTGTATCTTCCTTGAATTTAATGTTATAATCCCTGATGTTCAAGTTGAACCACTGAAATGCCAAGAAGTTATGAGAGGGATGCGGGAGGAGGTACTGGAGTTCCACCCAAGCATGGGATATGTACCTCATGATAGAGTCCTAGTTGATGTTACAACCTAAGAAGGGTCCTCAACCCCTCATGCATAAAGAAATTCTCCTAGGGAGATGAAATTATGGGGAATTATAGAGGGAAGAGTATTGTAGTGATTTGGGAACAAAGACAGAGAAAGAGACATGAACTAGGTGTAAACCTAGAACCAAGGTGAACACGTATCCCTGTAAGCCTATGTTTGGAAATTGGACTATAGAGTCCATGCTTGAATTGTGATAGTTGAGGAAACTAGTTAGAGAGCCCTTCACTTGAGTCGGGTAGACTGAGAAGACTCAACTATTTGATTTTATTTGCGGAAGCATGAGAAAGAGGGAGGATCATCGAAAAAACCATATAAAGTGGTGAAGGGTTCTCCCTTTGTGTTGTATTGGCCCTTAGTGGCCATATTTTTCTATGTATTCAACCAAGACTCAATACTTCAGAAGTGGAATCCTTGTTTCCCAACTAGTGAAGGAGTCTGGCCTTCATTCTCTATACTCTGGATTGACCCTTTGGTGTAATACCTTGAGTGAAGAATCCTTTAGACATCAGATATGGCTTGAGGGTGGCCAATTGCAATAAATTTTTACTGTAGTTGTGCCTACATTTGGGTGGAGAGTGGTAATCCTTTCTTTAGTTTCCAACAAAATTAAGTGCAATATATAAGCGTATTTCTATCTTGTGAATGAATTGTGAATGTTGTTTAATGATTCTTATTTAAAAACTATGTTGGATTTACTGCATATGTATGTATTCGTGGGCTGAGAGCTATTGTATATATTCATATTCAATGTTATGTTGAAATAAGTATAAATAATAGTGACTTGAGTAATTAGCATAACTTGCTTGAATGTTCATTTGTAATGCTTTTATGAGTATGAATATTTTTTCCCCAAGAAAAAACACAATTTTAATTAATAGATAAGAAAATTACATGTTGTATCATCATCATGTATGAGATGTAGTCACTGAGTTTTAGTGCTGTCATAGTTCAATAGTTACAATATCAACATAATATTTACATAAATAAAATGATAAACACATATTCCATTTAGTATCAAGAGCAGTAAATAAACAAAAGAGAAATTAAATAGAATGATCTTGTAGATCATTCTGAAGAGTTTCCATCCAGTTCGATGAATGAATGATGGAAAAATTGGAAAAAGGCACCATCTCTGAATTCCTGAATCAGCCATTGCCCCCTGTTTTGCTGCGTGACCTCTTTGAAAAGACGATCAATGACCTAATTCCATTCCATGTATATGTGAGAGCATACAATAAAATCAAATTGCAATTTTAGAGTGACGACTTCATCCAATAAACACTTGAGTGTGTGCAAGTGCAAATGATATGAAGATTTGTGTTATATTCTTTCCACGAATATCTCTCCTAGATAATGAGGGAGTTAGAGGGGGGACAGAGCCCCCCATTCGTTTTTCCGACTGCACAACGAGGGGGGGGGCAATAAGGGGTCGAGCCCCCCCGTATAGGGGGTTTGAGGGGGGCGGTTAGCACCCCTCTATGGGGTACAGGGTAGCGCCCTGGGGAAATTTTTTTTGGACCCTATATTAGGTGGGTGGACCTACCTATGGTTTTTTGCATGGTTTTCGCACATGGTTTTGGGCGCGATGGTTTTCGGTCCATGGTATTGGATGCTTCAGAATGTATATATATGTATTGTAACATTGAAAGGAACATAATGAGAAATCAATCTGGTAGTCCCAGATTCGGGATCCAAGGGAAAATTTCTGTGGATATTTGTTTTATGTGTTATGCTCTCGCTATTGTTTATTTTCTGTGTTTTAGAATTAGTATGCAGGTAATTTCTATATGGGGTTAAAACCTACAAGTTGATCCAACTTATAACAAGCAGTGAATCCCCATAAATCTGAATCTTGTGACATTTTTGTTCCTGAGAAAATATCAGGAGGTGTCTGAGGCTGCTGAGCTCTGCAAAGTTGTTTGAGCCTCTCCCTAGACCCACTTTGATTTTGAAAGAAAGGAGTACATTTATATGGAGCACAACCACCTCCCCTTCCCCCCATAGCCTGGGGCATAAGCCGAACCATCAAAATAAGCCCAAGGAGAGCTCTTGTCTATGATTTCAGGAGTGATGACCCGAGTATGCTGTTGGTCAGGATCATCTGGAATCAGGTTGTAAGTGGCAAAAATATTGTTACAATTGGCAAGCTAATGGGTCAGAGCATCTTGGAAGATATAACAATTCCTATTCAACCAAATGCCCTAGCTAACAATCAAAGAGAGGTTTTTGGCTTTTTGTGTCACTGCCTCAGTGCACCATCGGTGCCAGGCATCAATGATGTTTGGGACTTCCCATTTGTTGGTAATGTTGAGATAGGTTGTAATGTGAGTCCATACTTGAACATCAACCGAATAGTGGAGGAATAAATGATCGATATCCTCAAAATTTTTATGTCAGAGGCAACATCTGGATGGACCATGAAAGGCATGTCTCATAAGGTTTACCTTCGGGGGTACTTTATTCAAAAGGATACACCACATGAATAACTGTGTTTTATGTGGAGGTTTTAGTTTCCATAGGGGGTGCCACTACTAGCACATATTCCCCGGATCCTGTGCATACATAAGGGCAATGTATCTCTCCTTTGGGTTATATCAACCATTGGGTGTTGAGGCCTAGATGATCTCATCCTCCCTTGTTGATATTCAGATATTTGCTTCCTCCAGAGCTCCTATAAACTGTTTCCATATCCTTCTCCAAGGTCCCGAGAGTCCAGCCATTGCTGCAAATACTAGGAAGGATGTCTAACCTCAGTGATGTGGGAAATCTGGGTTATGCCATACACTAAAAGGAATTGCCACAAAGCTAGACGGAGAATGTGTGCATTCCCACATCCAAACCAGGAATTTGTGCCTAATCTAACCCTCTCACCTTTCCCAATATGTAATGCCAAGCCATACTTGATGATGCTTATTGAATGTGAGATGACCCTCCAAATAATCAATGCACCTGATAAATACTAGCCAGGTCTACGAATCCAATCAATTACAGATAGTGGATGAATGTACTTATAATAGACCACCTCTTTCCATAAGCTCTTAGACTTGTTAATTTTCCAACCCATCTTGGCTGCCAGTGCCCTTGCAAAATTATTGAGGTCCTTTATACCCCAGACACCCCATTTCTTAGGTTTCCCTATCTTGTCCCAGCGTACCCAAGCAAAAGTCTGCTCCACATTTCCCCCCTGCCATAGGATTCTACAACAAATTTATTGAATCCTGTTGAGAATACCTTTTGGAATCCAGGCAAGAGTCATCCAGTAAACCAGGATGGCCTCCAACACTGATTTAATCAAGGCGAGTATGCCAACTTTGGAGAGCCATCTATGCTTCCAGATGTTTATGCGACCTTATATTTGTGTAATGAGCCAAGACCAATCAACAATACGGTATCCATTTGGATTGAGCCTGAAACCAAGGTATTTGAGACCACACTCCAACTCTTATCTAACGAGTTCAAATTGTTGTAAAGCACATCTTTCCTCATTTTGGAGGCAAGACACTAACATGATGGTGGATTTATTGAAATTTGACTCCATACCTATAGCTTTACAAAACAATGATAGAATATTCTTGAAGTAATAGGTATCATGGAAAGAACCATTTAAGAAAATAAGTACATCATCCATAAACAATAGATGAGAGAGATATGACACATCAAATATCAAAACCCCTCCTAGAGACCCTTCTGCACGAGCATTTATTAACAGTATACTTAAATCCTCCATGATCAAAAGAAATAGTAGAGGGGATAGAGGGAATCTCTGTATCAGACGTTGTTCAACATGGAAAAAACACGATGCAACCCCATTGATAAGTATGCTATATGATGTAGAAGTGAAGCACCAAATGATCTAGTTAATGAAAGAATGAGGGAAGCCGATATGAGTAAGGATGAACTGCAGATATGACCAACTAGCACGATCAAAGGCTTTGGAGAGATCAATCTTGAGGATAATAGACTTTTTGTTCTTTTTTTTGATTGAGTGGAGACCCTTCTGAGAAATCCCTATGGCTTCATGGATCTGTCAGTGGCCGAGGAAAGCAAACTATTCCTTGGATATCATCTTGGATAAGAATGGTTTAAGGCGCATAACAATAATTTTGGAGATAATTTTGTAAATACAGCTGTAGAGGGAAATGGGCCGATAGGAATCAAAGGATAGAAGATTATCAGCGTTTGGGATAAGGGCCATAAAGGTAGAGTTAAACCCCTCATTCATCTTGTCAGAAAGTCTGCAATCCTCTATGGCCAAAAGGAGATCAGGCCCAATGAGCTCAAGAAAAGTAATGCATAATTCCATGGGCCACCCATCCAGGCCCGAACTCTTGTCTCTTTTGAAGCATTTCCATGCATCTTCCATTTCCCCTAATGTTACATGCTCATTTAAGGCCTCTGCCTCTTCAACCTCTACAAATCTAGGAAATACCTCTACAATGCAGAATATCTCAGCTATAGAGGCTTCCCTAGGTGCCTTGAAAATATGAGAGAAATGTACAATTCCCATATCATATAGGTGATGTAAAGTGCTTGCCTCCCTTCCAGTTTGATCCTGCAACACCCAGATAGTATTAGTAGTTTTCCTCCCCCTGGCATATTGTTGGAAGAACTTTGAGTTTTCATCCCCCGCCTTTAGCCAAATGGGTCTACTCTTTAAGTGCCATGTATCCTATTTCTGTCTCAATAGACAAATCTTTTCCATTTCTAGTTTTTTCAGGATGTCCTTTGATTCAGAGTTTGAATAGCTAGTAATCCCTGAGTTTTTCATTTGCTTGAGGACCCCTTTAATCCTTTATAAACTAGCCTCATCCTTTTGCTGATTTTTTCTTTCCTAGCTGATGGTTTTTGATTTTAATTGGGCCAGGTTACATGCAATTAATTTGGCTAGGGAGGAATGATTATTCATTCCACAGTGTGTCCAGGTCTCCCATACTAAATTGTGGAAATTGGATTCAGTGAGCCAAGTAGTATTGAATTTGAAAGGAGAGTTTGGTTTATGGTTGGAGTCCATAATCTCCATAAAAATCGGGGAGTGATTAGATATACCCCCTGAGCCTACCCATTGTCGAATATGGTCCAACCTAGCTAATAGAGGAACCTTTATTAAAAAATGATCCAATCTTCTAGCCAAAGCATCCTCCCCATTTCTTCTATTCCTCCAAGTCGGCATAATATTTGTCGAATCAATGTTCAGGAGGTTATGAGAGTCCATCAGTACTTCAAAGAAAGCCATTAAGGGATTAGTCTGGGCCATATTGCCCTAGGATTTAGTGAGCCATAATGAGAAATTTAGGTCGCCTCCAATAATCAAGTTTTTAGCCTGCATGAAATCAATGTTTAATAGTCTTTCCCAATAAACCTCCCTGTTATAACAAGGTCCATATATGTTAATGAGTCTGAGGGGTAGATCAATATCAAGGGAGATAAGGTTAGCTCCCAGGAAACCCTCACCTCCCCAGATGTTTACCACCCTTATAGAGTTTTTGTTGAACCCCAAAGAACAACCTCCTGATGTCCCTCTCACATCCAAAAAATGAGAATCCAAATCCGGGAGTATTTTCATAAGGATAATGTTAATGGAAACCCCATCACCCAAAGTATCCTACAAAAATAAAACATCTAATCGCTCCGATTGACAGAAACTCTTTAGCACCAGTTTTTTATCTGGGCTGGCCAGACCCTTACAGTTGAAAGAGAGGCACTTCATGGGGTAACCCTAGTAGGGTTTCCATTTGCTCTAAGGACCCAGTCAATAGGAGTCCAAATTATTGATGCCACCTCAATACTAGCCCGTATGATGGCTTTGGATAAGTGGGATTATCTGCCCCTAGGAGGCTTCAAAGGTATGGATGGGAGAGGGACTTCATCCGGGCCATAGAAAGGGGACTTGGTAATGGGTAAGGATCTTAGGTTATAGTAGTGAGAACCACTATAATTCAGGCTCTCCCTGGAGACTATAGGAAGAGGGTTCAGAAGAAGGGTCAGAGAAGAGCTAAGAGGAGGAGGTGGAGCAGAAACCACATGACAATTAATGAAGCACATATTACTAGCCCTAGTTCCCGAACCCAAAGCAACCGCTGAAGATGATGCAATACCAGATAATAGACAATCATGAGAAAGAAGGGAAGAGGGAGGAAGAGTACCCAAAAAAGGTTCATTTCCCCTTGATTGTGATCTAGTGACTAGTGTCTCGGAGGTCCCGAAGTCCATCTAAAGTGTCACCGCCACTGTATCACTCCAACCCAGCAAAGGTTCCCCTGAGAGCACCACCAGTGAAGATTATGCTTCTGCGCTTATTTGGGTGCTTGCAGATACACATGACCATAGGGGTTCCGACTGTTTCCCTGTTATCAGAGGACGATCTTTGTACAGGTGGCCAACCTCATGGCACTGCCTACATTGGAAAGGATTTCCCTCATAGTCCAAAATATGCTACCTGATAATCTCTTCCATCTGAAGCCGGTAGCTCTCCACCAAAACCTCCCGGGTATCCAAGTGCATCAGAATTCTAGTGATACCCAGGCATCTAGTTTCCTGGTATGATCTGTCATGGTCTAGATATACACCTAGGTCCTCCCCAATGCACCTAAAGATTTCCTCTGCCCAGAAATGCAAAGGGAGTCTAGGAAGATGCACCCAAATCGGTCTGCCACCATGTTTTCCTTCTCTCGATCAAAGAGTGGCGACCATCTCTTAAGGAGGATTGATGTCATATCTATATGCCAATAATGAGTCAAGGCCTAGTTTACAGATTGTGGCTGAGGGAAAATGAGAGCGAGCCAGCCCTTGGACATGGTGAGCACCACAGGGAGTTGCTCCATTAGATGACCTGAGACCTCTACTGTCCACCTCTTTAATCGTGTTGGAGTATAATTTTTTCCACGAACCCTTCCCACTAGAAAAATACCCTTAGTAATGTCGCTAGGGTCATACTAATACCTTCCTTGAAAACCAGAAGCCTGCCTCGCTCTCGAACCTTTGAAGACTTTGATTCCCCCCCACTTGGTTTGATATGCGGGCTTGAGGGTTGCTGTTCTCCCTCTGCTTGGGGGTTTTCATTAGAGTTAGAGGCTCTATTCTCCTTCAATCATAGTTCCTGCCCGGTGATACCGTAAAAAAAACCCGAAGAGCGAGCGATGGATGTGGAAGCCAGAGGTAGGAAATATTCAGTAGAAACCCCATGTGTGCGAAAAGCTTGTTCTGAAATCCCCTGCTTGTCAATTGCCATTCCACTCACCCCATCCACATCCACCCCTGTGCATCCCCGAACATTCTCAGTACCCTGCTGTTCATGTGCCTAGGACAGTAGCTCAGAAGGTGACGAAATATTTAGAAAGGGTGTTCCAGATACTGCTACCAGGTTTAGCAGGCCTTCAAAAACCGTGGACACCGATTGTGTAAACCCTAACACTTGTATGGTAACCTCCATAGCTTCCATTGCCAAGGAGAAAAAGGCTACCTGTGCATCTGGTGGTGAGTTTGGTTCTGGTGTATTCTTACCACGTGACAACTGTTTGTCTTTGACCCATATTTGTGATGGGTCCATGGTGTCGGAAGAGTAGTCTAGGAGTTCCTCATCCATTCATAAAAAAAGCCATTTGTGTAGCCCGGGTAACTGTTTTGAATATGAAAAGTCAAATGCCCCCCCGATAGGGGTTGACTCCGAATATTTTTTGCAAAAACCCAAGAGGGTCGATCCCAGTTAAGTCAAATAAACCTCTGGGAAATCCACTGACGACATAGGAAAAGACCCAATACTATTCCTAAATGTCGCAAGTCATATTAAACCATGAAAATAAGCCGTGGAGCTAATAAACTAAGTTTATAAACCCCCTCAGAGCAGGTAACAATGCATGAAAACAATCACTGGTTAGCCACTTACATTGCTATGAAAAAAATGCCATCATAACTTTCAATGCGTGAATGGGTCACAGGTTACCACTTGCACCGCCATGAAAATTGCCATCAAAAACCTTGTTACTTGCAACAAACCCTATCCCCTCCATCGAAACCACTCCCGTTCGTCATCTCTCTTAATAGAGTATGAATGTTGTATGTAAATGGATGCCTTTAATTTTGTTATTTATGATTATGGTGGGATTTATATTCAATAATAGAGACTAAATTTGGGTTGTAATGGCTATAATATTTAATGTTTGATGGATGTTGTCATGATGATTTATTGAGCATATTGTAATGGTGTGGTGAATTTGTGTGATAGAAAGAGCTCAAGACTCTGTAAGACTTAAAGAGAATCCAACCTATGAGCCTCTTTATTTGGTAATGTTGGAAGTGAGAGGCTTGGGTGGCCTAGCTAAATACAATAAGTTAAATGGTCTTGGAGCAAGTTGAAGAGTTAGAATATCAGAAGGGGATCATGCAACAAATATTGGGATTTACTGAAATTTTTTGGAGTTTTGGAGCCTAGACCCTAGCCCTTGGTAACATGGCCAATAGGAAATAGGACTAAGGGATATTAGGGAAGGGGGCTTACTATAATATTGGCCCTCTAAATAATGGAGGGAATTCCTTTTTTGAATTCCTTAATATGACATGGCTCCAGTTGATAGACTTCCACTTGACGACAAAACCTCTGTTTATTGGGCATGTCAATGAAGAATAACAGAGTATTAGAGCACCATAAAATTTAAGGATGATATTGGCATGATGTTAGAAGTGATGAAATGGTGATTCAAGATGGAAGATATGTGTTAACCAGATGTAATATGTTTGGCATGCTATCTAGGCAAACAATTGCTGAGAAATCTAGGGCATTGAGATTAGGTGATTTATCTTCTATTGATAATTTCTTGTGAGTGATTTTTACTTCTTATATTAGGATATTATTTTACTTAGATTATTATAGTGTTATTATTCATCAAACAAATGCCAATTCATAAACCATATAGAGACAAGAGACACAAAATATAGGTTATCATCTAGGGCCAAAACCTCTCCCACTTGAGAGGAAAACCTGAACAAATTCTTCTTCTTATAGAGATTCCAATTAACAAATACCAAGACCAAGACCCTTGACCTATTTTCCACTCCAATACCAAGACACAAATCTTCCTTGATGAAGTCCTTCTTCTCTGAGTCAGTGATAGTCAATCTTATGATCCTTCCTTCTTCTTGGCTTCTCTTCAACTTTGACTACCTTCTGCTTCAGACCTTCACTAGTTTTGACCTCCTTGAATTAGGAATTATTTGCATAGGGACTCCTAGGTTGCCTCAACTTCCTCTTAAACTTTCCATACTCCCAACTCGGAAACCTAAGAGGACTGTAATTCCTCTCGTCTCTTTCTGCAACAAATGTCCTCTTCCTTCTTCACATGCGTGTCCTAAAATATACCCAAAATATATCCAAATCATACCAAATACCCCACTCTACTTCTTTCCTAAGTGATTTTCACACCTTTTGATTTCAGACTTTCTTCACCAAATTTGTGTGTCCTGAAATGAGGTTGAGCTTCCTATTTGTAGTTGTTGGAGCCTCCATAATGATCCAACATGAACTAAGGGTGAGGCGACATGTCCTTTTGAGAGATTTCATTATTCTTTTGAAGCTAAATTGAAGGAGGTGACGTGTGCTTGCCTTGGAGGGCTATTTGACACTTTCATTGACTCATATACAAATGTAACATGCCCAAGAGGTCTCCTTCATACATGACATTAACTCAAATTAACTTTTATGACTAGATGACAAATCCTAAAGGTTCACAATGGGAACCTTAAATAAAATAAAATTCCTTTATCATGAAACCCATGATTCAAGTACTTACAAAAATAATTTATTTTCTGCTTTTCATCAATTACATAAAATCATAGTTACATATGTCATTATGAAGACCGAACCTAGTTACACTTTTCAACACTCCCTCTTGACTAGGGAGGTATTCATAATGGTACTTGGTCATTCTCAATCTGAAGAATATATCATAAGAAGAGTCAGATTTGTAACCCATCTGTTTAGCATCATATCAACCATCATTTTCACATAGCAAGGCCTTGACTAACAACTCTATCTCTCCACAATATATGAGCACAATTTTGGTGAGACCAATGATGTATAAACAACCTCATCATTGTCTCCCTCAGAACATACCCCACCTGGATTCTCAGGGTGCGTTCCACCAGGACTCTTCTTATCCTGGATTCCCAGTCCTCAAAGAATACTGTTCCTCTACAACTACTCTTATCTTGGATTCCCTAACTCATCCTCAAAGAGTATCAGATGCCATATGTTTACCCAATCCTCCATTCTATCTTCCCAAGTGAAGACAAGAATGATGTGTCTATCTCTCCCTTAATTAGGGAGTACGTATCTATTCCATATAAAGTAATGTACTCATTCCTATGGAAGGAATGTACATAATCTCCCTCTTGTCTTAGGAATTTTTCTTCCAAGTTTCTACTGGGTAAGAAACTTATTTCATGGCTCCCTCTTAATTAGGAACCTACACCAACTCCTCAGGTGGAGATGATGGGACAACCAACTTCTTGAAGAATTCATCCTCACGATGCCATGAAATTCTTTTCATTATTAAAAGGTCTTCATGTTTGGGACTTCTTTATAAGGCACATACCAACCATCACTTTCATCCATGAGTCAGTCATGTCATCATCAGAAAGTGATTCATTAGACCATATTTGGCCTTCCTTCATGCTATATGTTGGATGATAAAAGATGTTTTTTAAAACTCCTAATTACCCCACATTAATCATCAACCCAGGCAAGTCCTTTTATTCCAAGAGTGTACACAATATGTGCATGCTATGAATCCAGAGAGTAATGTTTCTTAAGATGAAGTATAAACCTTTGATACAAGAGTAAACAGATGCATATAATAAACTCAAATTGAAATTATTAAAGGAAATATGACATCTAAGCTTCAAGACTCAATCCTCTACTAAAATCGTAATCAAATCTCACACAAGCAATTCAATTAACGACAGCATCAGCCGAGAGCACAGTAGTAATAACTCATCTCTTCTTAGCTGATTCAATATAAATCATACTCAATCTCTACAAAGCAATCAAAATGGAAATGATATCAGTCTAAGAGCTTAATAGCAATAACCAAACTCTTACAGTTGATTAAATCAATACAATTCACTATCTTCATAATTTAATCCGCAATAAGCATAAATCGAATCAAATGACAATGCTGTAAAACATGTAAAGAAAATGCACTTCTTCAATATAGGAAAGAGGTAAATAGAAAATAGGATAAATTCACAAAAAATGGGAAGGATAAAAAACCAATCAAACTTGCGAGAATCAGAAATATATAACACAAGGAAGTAGTTTAATCCACCAAAGGTCGGGCCCTTAGCCACTAGCGAACACTGCTGAGATACCTCAGAGAATACGAATGAACAACAACTCAATTATATATTAATCATCGAACTTAAGTAGCATTACAATATGGTCACGTTCTCCAATAGCACAAGTCTGTAAATTAAAATTACAATTTGAAATAACAGAGATTGATCCCCTTTCTTCCTACAATCGTTTTCTTTTATAGTCAGAAAGAGGTAAAAGATAAATGCGATCCCTCAGGATTTCCTGATCCTAAGGGATTCGTAACTTATTGCTATTTTCAGACACCTTTCTATTTCATGCTAATCCTCCTGATTCGTCCTTCACCCTGTCCGTGACTGACACATTCCATTCTTCGTTTGTTGGTTTATGCCGTTCCATCGTTAGGGAACAACAACTGTTCCTTTCGTCATTTTTCTGCAAAAAGAGGAGTAAAAGTTAGTTATGATAGCTAAATCTTAACTGTGAGTAGTTCATCTGTTTCTTATCATATTCCATCAATATGTTAGCATATTAAGATATGAAAAAGATAAGAAAAGAGGAAAAAGGTGATGAAATTAAGAGTAAATACATACCCATTTCGTAAATCAACATACTCCCCTACTTACCCTGTTTCATGTCCTCATGAAACGTAAGTAATTCTTATGAAGTGCAGTTAAAGAGTAGGCTAGAAAGGAGCATCAAAAATTGGTCTAAAACCATGATGTTGAGCCAGGAGCACAAAGGCGGGCCCTTCCTTTCCTTCAGGCAATTCGTAGATAGCCCAATAACGTTAAGGAGGATACCAAATGATGGGGCTACGAAATCGACATCCTAACTAATAAGGTCTTCTCTCAAAATAAGATTGCTATAGGTGACAAAACGGGCTGCAGTTGCTTTAAAATTTCTGTAATTAAATGGCTCCCTATCCTGCACACTACTAGTGGAGGCCGTTCACCTGAGCTTGGATGCAACCAGAGAGCTTTCTTGACTGGAGAGGAAATATGATACTCCTTTCTGTACAATCTCCTTATGAATGGGCCCTAAAATTTTAATCACCCCTTCTCGTGTCATCAGACTCTTATGGTTGGAAAGCATTTGTAAAGGGTGCTTAGGTTCACTTCTTACCCAAAGATCCAATCCATGTTTATGTCTTTGGAATGCATTTTGAGATTTAAACCATTTGAGTTGGTTAATTGCAACTGAGATAAAGACCTGGAATTGAACATGTCCCACAAAAGGGTTAGGGTTCTTTTCCACCTCATTCTCTAATACAAAATTGTGTAGGTAAAACTCACAAATAATCCTTTGAACCATTACACCATGTTGTTTGCAACAATTTATAAAATATTCAATTGTTCTTAATTCAATTGGTTTTATAGCTCTCACGACTTTAATTTTCAACAATAGGTATCGTTATAACAAAAACAAGGCATAATTGGTGGTGGGAGACCTACATGCCAAGACATCTGTATATAGAGAGAAGAAGGTGTCTGTCTGATCTATGACCCTGTCTAGATTGAGCTTGACCTATTCTATTTTTTCTTCTGCCTTTCTGCATTTGTTGAAAGTCTCGCTGTCTGTTGCATTCATTTCCCGAAGCTGTTTCTGTAGCTCTTGATACTTCTGTCGGGAAACGATTTCTTGTTCAAGTCGTTACAACGCGAGCTAGGCTTGTGCTAATTCTTCCTAAATATTTAGTATAATGGGATCATTGTGTGTCATGATTTCCTTGGCTTGTATGCCTGTCTGAGTGCTTATGCTATGAGAAATGATATCTTCTGTCTGTATTTCTTTATTATGGGAGGTCCAAGCCTTCGTTTGAGTAGCCATGCTATAAGAGGGTACATCCTCTATCTGAGTAGCTATGTCTACTAAAATTGCATGCTGTTCCTCTTGAGTGATGACTTGTTGAGTAGGTATGG
Source organism: Pinus taeda (assembly GCA_000404065.3). NCBI lineage: Eukaryota > Viridiplantae > Streptophyta > Pinopsida > Pinales > Pinaceae > Pinus > Pinus taeda. The sequence goes on from APFE031262528.1 coordinate 337,895, forward strand.
GCTCAGTTTGAGTTCTTGTCACCCTCTCTTCATATAATTCTATTTGTACGGCCGCATTTACTATCTCTGGGGTATTGTTTGGAACCTTTCCCATTGTGATTTCTTTAATTTTTCTTTTGAGCCTCTTGACCATTTTGTGAAGCCTCTACTATTCTTTTTTTAGCATCTTCAATTTGGCTCTATGCCTTTTCGGAGGAGTAACTGTTCTGCTGATAGTCTCGTTAATAGCTTCTGTTTCTAAAGAGCCCGGTTGTTCACCCTGGATCTGTTCTAATAAGATAGTGTCTCTAGATTGATTATCAACTTCTTGAATAATCTCTGTCTCTGCTTCCTCTTATTGGTCTATGTTTTCTATGTTTAGGCGTACCTGGCTATTTTCCACTGGGAGCATGTCACCAGATTGGTTCTCTAATTCCTGAATGGACTTTGCATCTGTTTCTACTTCGCGGCTTGCATCTTTTGAGGGAGATAGAATTTTGGTATAGCTAGAATTCCCAGGAGATTAGGTTTCTCCTAAGTTAAGATTGAGCAGTCCTTTAAGCTTCATGTAGACATTCATGTTGGCCAGGACCTGGGCCATCTCAAAATCGTGCAACAGATCGCCTTGGGGACTCATATTTGGTGTTGTGGGAGGTCCCAATTCATTTCTTTTCTTATCTTCAGAATGCCTTGTTCCTTCCTCAAGTTCTGATTCAAGGTTATTTTTCCCTTCTAACTCTACCTGCAAGTATTGTTCGCTTATTGGGCTAGATAATTCTATGGGTTGACTAGAGCTGCCTTGAGGATTTTCAGACATTCCCTATTTTGACTTCAACCTTGTGGATCATCTATGTTTGTGAGGTATGCTTCCTGAAAGGGTAGTCCTATTTCTTTTTAGAACATGGTTAGGTGCTGGCAGGGCTATACCTCCTTCGAGGGCCAATATTAGATAATCCCAGGTTGATTGTTGTTGGGCAAGGTTATAGCTAACTATTAACCTAATCAGACAGTGGTGGATAACTACTATTTCTATGTGTTGGGACAATTTCAGCCTCTCGACAGTGTCATGCAGTAATGAATTCAGCAGTGCAGGCAAATCAATAGAGCATTTTTATTTAAAAACTACTAAAAGTTTGAGTTGTCGTAGCCTTACTACGTCTTTACGCCCATCGAGGTAATATAGTTCTATACAATTCATGCCAATTCTCCCCATGGCTCTCCAAGAGAAGATGGTTGAATGCCTTTGCCCTTCTTGATTAGCTCCTGTCCTTCATCCCTAAAAGCCTCAATAGCGTCATGCAACTTTAATTGCTTGCTAGCCCATACTGGTCCTTTTGCCGGAAACCCAGACACTTCTGCTATCATAATGTCTGTTACAGTGATTTGTCTTCCTCTTACCACATATTGTCCATTCTGTAGATTCCGTAAAAATTCGATGGCGATCTCCTCATTGGGGGGTTGAAATCTCGTAAAATATGCTATCCATCCTGTGTGAGCTAGAATTTCCCTGGCTTCATCGGAGACAGCCAGTGTTAAAGGTTCTCGACACACCGTTCTTCCTCCCATAATGCTTGAATTCTACAAATGATTAGTGTAGCGGGGAAAGCACAACAACGAACAGAGCCGAGACTTGGAAGAACAAATGGTTGTAATGGCTCTACCAGGTGATACTTTATAAACATAAATATTGTTATTGAGGACTGTTATAATGCCACATGCTCTATGGTCTTGGGATGTCATATTGTTCTGCAAAATCAAATGAAAATATGACAGTGCATGCATAAGTATACTAGAGGTCCTCACACCCCTTCGAAATAATAGGTCGTTTATGACCGAATGAATGAGAGGATAACGCGCTGGCAGTGAAGCACAGGGGTGATGGATTGGGTAATGAAAATGGCAAGGTACGCATATTGATGAAAGGATCATAAAGGATATTGGAGTGATGAAAACAAGGCGTGTAACGAGAATTATCAATAAGTGATAAGATGTCGTGAGGTGATGCGATACAGAGAAAAGGACAACATATGCAGGAAATAATACTTTACCGCCGTCATTCCACTTAAAACTGTTGTGATTGATTTTCAAATATTAACTCATGCATAAAGGTTCAAGGTAAGTTAGGGACATAATCTCTCTGTAGAAAAGATAAAAACATAAGAAGAGGGCATTATAATAATTATTGGTGTAGAAAATAAAACTTTAATACCATCAACAAATCTTTTGTTGCCTGTAGGCATCCATAGCCTCGACAGAGTTTCTTTCTAACCCTTGGGAACCATGGTCCTCTATGTATAATTGGGGAAGTGCATTATGATGTCCATAGTAGAGACCAATGTGCTAGCATGGTAACTAGATGAACACATTTCCATTCACTGGGAAGTAGCAAAAGTGGTTGGGCCGGCTCATGATGAGACCTCCTGTTTCAAGGACTTTATTTCTTGATGCATCCATTGGATCATATCCCTGGTGTGGTGGCCATAGTGGGAATGCCACTTCACTCCTTCCCTATGATCATGGTAGGCTGGCTCGTGATGAGATCCCCTATCCTCCATCTGTGGAAAAAAATCATACAATTGTTAGTGAATATATATATTATATATATATATATATATATATATATATATATAGATATATATATATATATATTGTTTTACGTAGAGGGTGGCTCAACACTCCTTAAGAGTAGGGATGGCAGAAGAAGTTTGAACATATCAATAGAAAAAAATATACCCATAATCTTATTGGTAATAAACAAAGAGAGTTATATGGGACAGGGGAGAACCAACATGGTACAGATAATCAATCAGTTTGATTTATAGTGGAAATAAGGACAATGAAGTGACATAGATAATTGTGTACTTTATTTTTCAATCATCACAAAGCAATCTTGTCAAAGATGATAATATTCAAGATATTTTCCTGTTCCAGTAGACTCCATACTGGTTGTCCTTAAATATGTATTGTACTTTTATGCCATAAATAGGGTCATAAAGAGTGAACTGGAATGGTCTAGGGATGATCATGCAAGGGAGAGAAAGGGTGTTCTAAAAAATACTCACATGGTGCTGTTCCCTGAAGGGAACAACAAAAGAAAACCCACATAAAAAGTGTTGTTCCCTTAGGGATGATCATGCAAGGGAGAGAAAGGGTGCTCTAAAAAATACTCACAAGGTGTTGTTCCTTGAAGGGAACAACAAAAGAAATCCCACACAAAAAGTGTTGTTCCCTAAAGGAAACAATGAATAAAAACACCCAAAAAAAGTGTTGTTCTTTATAGGGAACAACAACTATTCCCTGTAGGGAACAACAAAGCAAAATACACGCAGAAAGTGATGTTCCTTGTAGGGAACAACAAGGGAAATACACACGAAAATTGTTATTCCCTATAGGGAGCAATAGCTGTTCCCTATAGGGAACAACAAAGAAAAATGCACGCAAAAAGTGTTGTTCCCTATAGGGAACAACAAAAATTCCCTATAGGAAACAACAAAGCAAAATTAACACGAAAATTTTTGTTCCCTATAGGGAACAACAGTTGTTCCCTATAGGGAACAACCAAGGAAAATGCTCACGAAAAAGTGTTGTTCCCTATAGGGAACAACAGCTGTTCCCTGTAGGGAAAAACAAAGGAAAATGCACTCGAAAAAGTGCTATTCCCTATAGGGAACAACAACTGTTCCCTGTAGGGAACAACAAAGGAAAATTCTCACGAAAAAGTGCTATTCCCTATAGGCAACAACAACTATTCCCTGTAGGGAACAACAAAGGAAAATAGGAAAAAAACTAATAAACAATCATCTCTACTGTTCTAAGAAAATCCAATCAAATATAAGGAAAACAAAAAAGTAATTTTATGTGCGGGTTTCAAAAAATAAATTCTTCACTGGACTGGTGTTGTCGAAGAGTTTCCCTCTTCAATGAGAATTTGTATCGTAGATTCTTCATGTATCTATTGGCAAAAGGATTCCCTTGTAAGCGGTTTGTGGTAAAGGTGTACTTGATGTCCATTTTCTTTAAAAGAGTAGCCAGACCCATCAGTGGTGGCTAACGTAAGGGTGCCATACCTCTTGTATCTCGTAGGGACCTAACCATCTAGTCTGGAGTTTACCCAGGAAATCCCGGAACCTAGAATCATACAGAAGTGCCCAGTCACCTTCATGGAATATCTTTTTCTTGATGAGGGCGTCATGCCATTTTGCTCTTTGTTGTTGAACCAGTGCAGTATTTTGAAGAGCTAATAGCCGGATTTCATCCAATTCATTGATTTGATGTAGTCTGTTAACTTGTGCTTCATTCAAATCCAACCCTACTTCTTGGGCTATTCTCAATGTCTGAATTTCAAATTCTATGGGGAAGATAGGCTCTTTGCCAAACACTAGCTGATATGGGGAGTATCCTGTGGTATTCCTCCAAGTCGTGTGATATGCCCACAGGGCTTTTGGCAATCGTGTAGCCCAGTCACGTCTATGCAAGGCGACTTTGTTAAAATGGCCTTGATTACTTTGTTGGTACTTTCTACCTGGTCGTTTGCTTGCGGGTGATATGGAGATGTGATTTTGTGTAAAATGTGATGATTTTTTAATGTAGCAACAATCTTATGGCCTATAAATTGTGGCCCTCCATCCGTAATTATTTCTCTGGGCAAGCCATATCGCATGAAAATTTGGAAAATAAAGTGGATTACTGTGTCCTCTGTTGCCCTTGGTAATGCTTCTGCCTCCACCCATTTAGTCATGTATTCCATTGCAACCAGTATATATGTCTTTTGATTAGATGATGGGTTTATTGGGCCAATGAAATATAACACCCAACGTTCAAAAGGTCCGATGACTAACTGTGGAAGTAGGGGCATCTCATCAGACTGGCCAGGGAAACTCATTCTTTGGCAGCTATCACATGCTTGGACAAATTTCTTGGTGTCCTTAGAAATGGTGGGCCAATAATAGCCCATCCGTAAGACTTTATCTCCAGTCCTGCGATCTGAAAAGTGTCCACTGCAAGGTCCATCGTGGCAGGGTTTTAGGATAACATAGATTTCGTCTTCCCTGACACACCTGTGAATATGCATATCGACTCCTGTGTTAAAGAGGTATCCTCTGATCCAGGAGAACTGAGTGCTCCATTGCACTATTAATTTTCTTTCTCTGGGTGTCAAGTGCTTGGGTAATTTTCCCATTGCTAGGTAATTGGCGACATCCACGTACCACAGTGTTTTTATGGTCACAACAAATAGGTGCTCATCGGGGAACTGGTCTTCTACTGCCACTGTGTCGTCTGTTTTTGGCACACGTGAGAGGAAGTTTTCCACCAAATTTTCCTTTCCTGGTCGATCCTTGATTGTTATGTCAAATTCCTGCAAAAGGATTAACCATCATGTCACTCTTCCATTCGTAATAGGTTTATTAGCTAAATATTTGATAACAGAGTGATCAATATACAAAACCATAAGGTATCATGTTATATAGTGTCTGAATTTGTTAATAGCATAGATTACATCTAGAAACTCTTTCTTGGTCAGGGTGTAATTCAACTCAGCAGGAGTTAAACTTTTGCTGATGTAGTATATCACATAAGGTTTCTTATCTTCCTCTTGGCTGAGAACTGCTCCAATGGCCATATCTGATGCATCAGATGAAATCTGGAATGCTAAATCCCAGTTCGGGCCCCGTAATACTGGGGCTGTTGATACTAGCCATTTAAATTCTTCAAAGGCAATTTCACATTTGTCAGTCCATATAAAATCGATATTTCCTGTCAAAGCATATAATGGTGCAACAATTTGGGAGAAGTAGTTTTATAAATCTTCGATAATACCCAGAAAATCCAAAAAAACTATGTACCTTAGTTTGAGTGCAGGGGGTAGGCGTTAAGAGGATTATCTGAACTTTTGCTAGATCTACCTAAATTCCAGCTACTGAGATGTAATGACCCAGGATGAGGCCTTTGGTCATCATCATGTGGAATTTCTTGTGGCTTAAGTAGAGGCTAGTAGCAATGCATCTTTGCAAGACTTTCTCCAACGTCTGTAATGCTGGCTCGAAGTCATCTCCATAAGGTGTGAAATTTTCCATGTAGACCTCGAGTCCCTCGTTTATCAAGTATGCAAAAATGCTGAGTATGGCTCTCTGGAATGTGGTAGGTGCATTGCATAGTCCGAAAGGTAATACCCTATATGCAAACATCCCCCAAGGGCAGGTGAAGGTAGTCTTATCTTGGTCTTCGGGGGCAATTTGGATTTGGTTGTAGCCACTGAAGCCGTCTAAGGAAGAGAATAATTTTTTACCTGCCAATGTATCTAGAACCTGGTCAATGAACGGGAGGGGAAAATGATCTTTTTGCGTTGCTTTATTAAGATCTCTGTAATCGACACATATATGCCACTTCCCATTCTTTTTAGGAACCAAAAATAATGGAGAAACCCATTTGCTATAAGATATAGGATAGATGAAATTTACATCTAACAGCTTCTCTAGTTCGTCTTTAACAACATCCTTTAGTTGAGGGTTTAATCTTCGTTGAGGTTTTCGAATGGGTCTCACATCTTTATTAGTGTAGATGTGGTGCATACATAATTTGGGGTCAATCCCTTTCATATCCGGGTAATCCCAAGCGAATTCCTCTTTATATTTTCTAAGGAGTTGAATAAGCCTCTACTGTTGGTCATCAGTTAGGTTTTTGTTAATATTTAGGACTTTCCCTGGCTCAATTTCAATGGGTTTCCTGTTATAAACAATTGTTGTTGGTATTGTTTGGTCATTGATATCTTTTAAGGGATCTTCTTCAATTTCATTATCCAGGGCTGCTTCAATCATGTGACATTTAGATACGACAGCTGGGTGGTTAATGTAAGTGTTAATAATGTCATCTTTTGTTTGATTCTTAAATTCAAGAGCATCTGCAATAGTTAGTGGTGATCAAATATTTTCAGTTAAATATGTTACATGTTTTTTCCTAGTTTTTATTATAGTTAGGCTTGGCTGAGTTGGAGGATATAAAGCCAGGTTCTTCACATTACTTCCTCTTGCTATAATCATACTGCTTGTTCGACAACTTCTATAAGCATTTGTAGTCGCTAGCCAAGGTCTTCCTAATATTAGAGGATGTCCATCTAGCCGGTTTGTAGGATTAATAAACAAGAAATTTGTTGGGTATTCCCAAGAATCTACAGACACCATTACATCATGTAATGTTCCTTCTGGTTTGACAATTGATTGGTCAACAAGTTCCAGCAAGGTCGTAGTTGGATCTAAGGTTGTGATGCCAAGTCTTTGACAGGTTGTTGTTGTGAGAATATTAATGGCTGCCCCTAGATCGACTAATGCATTAGGAAAGGAACATCCATTTATTTTTACTGTGACTATAGGGTTTCTTGGGTCCTCATATTTCACCAGTGTTTCTCTGTCTGATAATAAATCAGACAAATTTCAGACTACGTGGACAGTTGGTGTTGCTTTTATTTTCCTCGTAGGATTTTTGGTACACAATTCCTTAATGGTTTTTGCATAGATTGGAATGTCCTGAATAGCCTGGAGGAGGGGCATTTTTACACAAAGATTTTTTAATTCTCCCAGGAGATTAAAATAGGGATATTCAATTGGGCTAGGTATAATCAATCTTTCTGGGAATGGTGGAAAAGAGGCAATAGTTTGATTGTGGCTTTTCTGTTTAACTGTATTCTCCATTTGAGGTGTTTGTTCTACAGACATTGGTTCTTCTAATTGTATATTTTTATCACCCTCTGACTCAATTATCCATCCAGACCTCAATTTGAGTTCATTACACTCTCTCAACTCAGTTTCCGGATCTAGTCCTTCAATAATTTGTACCAACTGGACTGGTCTATTGTTGGAATTTGGTTTGGGCTGGGCTGGGTGTTGTGGTCGTAAATTGGGTTGAGGATTCTGTTGCAACGTGTAAGGTGTTGGTAGCATAGGTTGAGGTAGGGGGATTGTTCCTACTAGATGGTTTGTAGGTCTTTACCAGCTTGACGACCAGTTTTTGTTTTGTGAAGTGGAGGGGGGCCATTGAGATGGATATGGATTGTTTTGCCAGAATGGTGGAAAGTAAGAGGTATTTGGCCAACTATTATTTGGATTTGATTGATTGGACCAAGGAGGCATAAAAAATGCTTGTGGTGACCAATTAGGAAAAGGTGGCTGGTTCTACCATGTAGCCCCTGTGTATTGCTGAGAATTATGTTGTGAGGGCTGAAAGAATGAATATGGGTCGGTAGGCATACCTGTTTGTCATGCTTGCCATTGGCGATGCTGATTTAATAGGTAGATTGGTTCCATTTCTTCCTCTACCTCTTTGAAGACTACTTTTAATCCTGGGAGCGATGGACAATTTTCTCTGGCATGTTCTTTAGTGCATATGGCACAGCTATGTACCATATCCAGTGGACATTCTTTATGGCTATGTTTTTTCCTACATCGGGGGCAAAAAATAACCAGGTTCTGTTATGCTTCAGCCTGCTTCTACATGGCTTGCATGATGTCTAATTGTGTTGTCAAGGTTCCCAGGATATCCATTTTGAAATCTTCCAGCAGGTTGCGAATTTTAGTATGAGTAATGCTTCCGCAAGAGATTTTGTTGTCCTTGGTGATCATATCGCGTTCTGTTGGTTTCAGTCTTGTACTGACCCTCGAGCACCTGATACACAAATTAATAATGTTAGCATATTCTTCTTGATAGATATCACCTTTACTGTTATTGGGAAATCTAGTGTCCACTCAGAGCTGCTAGTCCCACTAAGACTGGTAGCTATCTTAGAAACAAACAAACTAAAACTACTTTCGCTTTCCTTTATGAGAAGTAGATAAGAGGGGAACAAAGGACACCAACCTCAGTCTTGCGCTTGGTTCCTTGCTTGGTTCCTCTCATTTTTGATAGATCTTTGCCGCTTCTTCTTCGTCTACCCAGCTTCAAAGAGCACCTGTGGAATCAAAGCAGCATAATACTATCGAAGAACAGAGATCTACAATCATAAGCAATACATGACCATATATGTATTGACCACACAAATTCATATATCATCAAACACACAAGAATGTGGAGGAAAACTTGAATAGCTTTATTAATATCAAGAATAGAAAAGAGGATTACAACCAATTGTTCTGACCCAGCATCATCCTCCATCATGAAAGCCCTTCTTCACCTCATGTAAAGCTTAGATCACCTAACACTATGATGTTGCACCAGGAAACCAATAGCACTTCCTTACAAGATACAAGATTCTAGCCTCTGGTTCTCTGTGATGAGGGATCCATATATAGATGATTGTAGGGGGGTGATTCAGCTTCTGGGATTTTGATTAGTGTCCTCTCTCTGATAGTTCTTGATTCCACTTGGAGATTGATGATCTCTTACTCATCCCTGGGCAAATTCAGAGAGGCAAGTGTCAGAGGAGAAGTTTCTGGAAGATTCTATGATCCTCCACCTCGCAAACCGTCTCTGCCATTTGTCCATTCTCACCCATCGCACCCTACAAAATGGATTTCCAGTATGCATCGTACCCTTTACATTGAGTAGGTGAGATGCATCGCACCCTCTGCACTGGGCATTCTGTATGGTCCAGTTTTGAGTAGTTATGAGCAGTTTTCTGTGGAGAACTTCTGAGAGATGATGTAATCAGCTGACCTGTTCCTTTAGGGAGTGAAGCAACACTTTTAGGGGCTTACGAGCCTTTGGTTTATGGACATTTATGATTGGGGTTGTAGTGCCCAAAAATGTCTATAACAGTTGCCCCCTAAAGCATGAGGTCGTTAATCTTTTGATGTCGGGTGAAATGCTTTATCATGAGGATCCGAAGTTCTTTAGAGTTGGAAGGCGACCTGTAATTAGATACAATACAATAAATTATCTTCATAATATTTTTCATGATCTAGCTGAGGCGGGCATTCCCATGCTCATCTTTATAAATTCATTTTCATGTACATAGGATAGACAACTGTCTGTGTAGCAGACTAATGATTCAGACAGATTCATCATCCTTTGATTTGGATGATCATCTGTTTGGCAATGATGTACATTTGATGTCTTTATATTCCTGAATATATCACAGCCTGGATGGATGAAACTAGATCCGGGGCCTTCAAAATTTGTTCAATCTTCACTTGGAGTACAAGTTGATCCATGTGAAAGATGTTCTGGAGTCAAACATGGAAAGACATCGCCTGATTACTAGCCAATGATGTAAGCTGTTAACATGCACGAGAGGAATCACCAATAATGACAATGACCCTCAAGGTACTAAAATACAATTCGTGTGGTGTGAAAAAGGTACTTGGCGTTGAACACCATGCAAAATCTCTCGGTCAAAGGCCATTGATGTAAACCTATCGCCAAAAGTGAGAAACTTGCCATTGAGGCATGCAAGTTTCAAAGTACTAAAAGGGTTGTTCCTAGGTTGATTTCTTGGATAATGAGCTGATGTCGACAAGAACTGACCCGTCGTAGGAGGGCCTTAATGAATCCCACATCTACGACACGGAACGAAGCAAGTAATTTTGGAGGTGAAAATGATCTGATGATACAGGGTTCAGGGTGGCAGTCATGAAAGAATGGAGCGTGAATGTATTGCAGCGGATGAGACACAGGTGAATTCTCTGAGTGACTTCTCTTGAACATACCGGCGACAATGACATTGGTAGCGTTAACCCCAAATATGGATGGTGTGACAGACCAATGGTGATATGACTGGTGAATGAATAACCCAACCCGACTCGGATGTGGAGTGAAAGTGTCATGTTCAAGAGTGACTTGCTACCAATAAAGTTTCTTTAAGTTTTCTTCCCAATTTTTCCCCAGTCATTGCTGACCAATACCTCTTTATTTTTATCAAGTTTGAGGAGGATAACATATGCTTGTTCTATAATCCACCCTTCGGGTGAACCTGTCGCTTGTTTTAACGAGCCTAGCGACAGTGAAACTCGTTCTTGTCCATTTGGACAAGTTTGTCGCTATTGATTTTAACGAGTTTAATGACAATGATAACTCGGTCCTTTTTCAATTTTAGAGAGTCTGAAAAATGGATGGAAAGGAAACTCCAATGATTATTTTTCGTCATATAATCCCTTAAGTTCGAAAAAGCGTAAAATAATACGAAAGGGATGAATTTTTGATAGTTTTAATGAGCTGAACAAGAAAAGCGCTTGATATTTTTTGTGTAATAATCCCTCAGGTCCAAAAATATTAAAATCGAGAGGAGGGATAACACTTCCAATGAATTTAACGAGCCAGAGAGGCCAATCGCTCGACAATCTTTTCATATTTTACGAGTTAGGTGAAAAGAGCTTAAAGGAGACTCGTTTTTTGAGGAACGAGTGATGATTTCGGGTAGCAACTGATTCCAGGTAAGGTTTGGAATTTTCCAATCATGGTAGTGTCACAAGGATGGCTAACAAAATCACTCGTTGCAGATGTTCCTCAAAAGAGGTAAACAGTCAAATGAGGCGTATGATCGGCTAAACAACGTGGAGGTGATGACGAGAACACGATCATGGCTCAAAAGCTGATGATAATGCATTCGTAATGGTTATTTACCGGAGATCGGTTCCTTTTTTAATGAGCTTAAACTCTTGGGAAACATTTGCTCATTGCTTAGGCTTAATTTTTAACGAGCTTGAACTCCACATAAAAACTGCTCATTCCAGTCATATAATAAAGGTATCTCATCTATAGATGCCATTTTTTATGGAGCTTGCACCTTTCAAAGCTTTTCCCTGCATCCTTTCTTTATGCAAGTTAGGAACAACCAATCCTACGAGTTTAAAGGGTTCGAGAATCTACAAACTAAGAAACTAAATGGTCGCTCTTCACTTGCATGCAAAAAGGTTTTCATGCCCCCATGTATAGTGAAAACTTTCCAGGCTACCATATAGAAGTTCTCGCATCTGCAAGATAGTTTCCATCCACATAGCAGATAGAAACTCTTCCTAGATTAGTCCATCTGGACAAAGGTGATTCTAAATCCCAATCACCTAACCTTGACGAAGGAATCTTATTCTGGTCTAGTTCCCTCTTCCTCTATGGATGGGTATCAGACCAGTGATTTTCCTTCATGGAAACCTACTATATACCTAGAGTTTCCCTGCTGGAGCAGGCCAGGGTGCATGCTCCCTGGGTTTCAGTCATGTCCTCCTGAATCACTCTTGCTCTTCAGGTGGATGGACTAGAGATTGATGAGACATTCCTTGCGTGAAAAGACCATTTAGGGATGGCATTTGACTATTAGCTATGTGTGAGCCGGGGAACGAAAGCTGGTCTACAAGCTGGACCATTCGGCCTTCATGCGGAAAACACATTACTCTAAAGAGTGAGGAGACAATGGCTCCCATGCTATAAATATAGTCGCACCCAAGGAGTATATTATAATCTAGGGGTCCTTGGACTACCATTACATTCATATAAACGGTTTTCCTTCTCAATGTTATGGGCACATTGGGAAGGATCCCTAACGGTCGACTGGTTCCTTTGTCAAAGCCTGTCAAATTTCTCATCTCAGGCAGAAGCGATGGCGAACCAAACGCTTTCCAAGCAGTTGAGGAAAGGATACTCATAGAAGCCCCTTCATCTATGATGGTACCAACCATGACCATTTTGTATGTTTGTACAATGATTCAGAATGGTACAGTAGCTAGTAAACGAGGTCTACCTAGTAGATTCCAATCGAAGGAAACTACTAGGTTACTTGGAGGTGGGACCGAATAGACGGCCAGATACGACTCTGAAAAACTTCCTTCCTATAGTAAAGGAACGGGTAGATTTCCCCCATGTTCATCAGATTCTATGTTTATGAAAAGAATTCGAACGGTGTCGTTCTCATTCTCTTCAGTGACTGTATCATCTGAAGATGGGCCTTCTGAAGGCAAGACTAGGTCAACTGCCACCTCGACCTTTTGACTTTTGTCTGGTGTGGATTCAGAGGGTTTATCTTTAATGATAGACGCTTCGACCGACCACAATGGCGTGTCAGTCGGATTTTCAACCAGTGATGGACTCGACAAGAGTTTCTTATATCCAGGAGGAAGCCGTAGCAGTGAAGCCGGACGGTTATCCAAAACTCTTTTAGCTTTGTCTAGGAAGGGACAACGGTGGACGACGTGATTGCCTTCACACAATTTACAAGGAAATTTACATTTCCTTTTCTGTCCAGATACTTCGCTTTCACTAGTTGACGATGTACTTTCAACACGATTGGAGGTTGATGAAACGGGACTGTGAAAACGAGGAGATCAGTCCCTTAAGATCTGAGGGATGCAAGGATAATCTTGATGATAGTGGTCTCCTCTGCAAATGACACATGGAGATTTAGGTTTAGACGGTGCAGTGTGTGGATTTTTACTAGACGACGCATGGTTGCCCCCTTTTACTTTTGTCTCCTTCTTCTTCTTTTCCTTTTTCTCCTTCCGCTTCTTCTTCTTCTTAGTTACTTGATCTTTAGCTTTACCAGCTTCATCAAGCGAAGAGGAAGGAGGTGAGGGAGAAATGGATGAAGTAGAAGGTTGAGGGGTAACTCTAGTATCATCTAGTTGCTGACTTGATTGCTCGGGAATCGCGGTATTCTGAACGACATAGGTAGAGAAGATCCATATGGGAAAGCCAATCGTCAACCCTGGAAGTGACAATGTGGCCATATGGGGTGCACCAACATCTCCCCAAGAGGAAAAAGGACTAGGATTTCCTCGAAGGGGAAATCCTTGGTTGGTAGACTCCATTTTTCTCAACCTAAATACCAACGACTGAATTGTGATTTTATTTCGATTAAAATAAATTTAAGATGCTTTGACACAACTTCTTTTTTCAATTTTTAAGAGTCGAGGAGAAACAAAAGATGGCTCTAGTCGCCTTCGATTTTTAATGAGCCTGAAGTGACAAGTGCTCAGATGAACCTTTTGCTTTAAGGAGTATGAAAAGGAACGAAAGAGACTACTCTGGAAATCTAGATAGAGGGATTACCAAACCAATCACAAAACTGCAGAATACTTTTTACGGTATGGCAGTGACTCTTCCCGAATGCTGTGTTCAGTGCATTGTGATCGATAGGGCTGCAAACACAGCTTCCTAAGGATAAAGGATATAGCCTATTGTGGTCTCCTAGTATATACTCGACGGTATGTGGGAGCACAAGTCCGTACTGGCACTTGTCATCTAAAAGAGGAGGAATCACCTAACCAGCAATGAAAGTGATAGTTACTAGGCTTTACGACGCCGGAATACATTTCTAGCCTAGACTTCTAAATGTTGTGCATTAGGTTCCAAAGCGTTTTTATGTTCATTGAATTTATTTTACAGTTGATCTTGCTTAAGAATTTTCCTTTCAAGTTCACCGCGTGATGTAGATATAAAATTCCTAAAATGCAGTCTAAGATGATAAACAATCGTTTAATCTTCTTTTGCAATGAAAATCCTAGCTACTAAGGAAAGAAAAATGAAGATTCTTTTCAACAAGAGCACAAAGCACACACTAAATGCACTGTCCTAATCAAACCAATAAGCAGTCTAAATGCAAATGCACATGCATGTATTTGTTTTCAACCTTCTTAATGTGTGAATGACAAGAAGAATGCTAAGTACAAATCTGAATTATCTTTTCAAAGCGACAATACTAACAAATTTCTCTTCAAAACGAAGTGAAGATAACGACGACACTTTGCTATTTCGAATTGAAAATTGTTTTCGACACTTGAAAAACTACTAATTCAAATCACATACAAGAGTAACAGTATAATCGACCATCAAGAACAATAGGATTCTCTTCTATGACTGAAAACGACACTTGCGACACTTCCAAATCAAGGAACGACAGTCTGATTACGCTACTTCTTTGTAAAAGAGAATTGAAAATGGTGCACAATACATAAAAACATTTACAATTATTTGCAAAATGGAGGTGGAATGATGGAAAGGAAAGGGGTTTCCACAGAGGTATACTGATCACATACAACAAAACTCCTGAATAGAGCTGAAGTGAGTGAAGAAAAACCAAAGTTTGAAGGAAAAATTAACCTTCTCTGACCATCGCACCTGTTACACAGGGAATCCAGTATGCATCTCACATACTACACATGGGAGGTGCGATGCATACAAACTTCCTTGAAGAGAGGGTGTGATGGTATCGATGCGAGACTTTTACTTGGTCTTTGGTCATAGTTTGCAGTTTAGTTCATGGATTTAGGCCGAGCAAGTGATGTTCAGTAAATATAAATCACAGGGGTTGATCTAATGAGGTTACTAGAACCACCACTAGGGCAATCAGAATGTTTGCAGATCGATATCTCAATTTATAAACAAAACCTAGAGATAGACTGAAGCAGCATTGATCTACTTTGTACTTGCATAACAAATACAGTTCGAAGGCTATCTGGCTTAACTTCAGGCTCCGTTTGTAAGTTTATAAAAAAAACAAATATAGACTAGCAAACAATTATTCACTCCCTAGTGGAGTCGCCATTTTGTTATCGGGAAATCTAGTGTCCTCTCGGAGCTGCTAGTCCCACTAAGACTAGTAGCTATCTTAGAAACAAACAAACTAAAACTACTTTCGCTTTCCTTTATGAGAAATAGATAAGAGGGGAACAAAGGACACCAACCTCAGTCTTGTGCTTGGTTCCTTGCTTGGTTCCTCTCCTTTCTGAAAGATCTTTTCCGCTTCTTCTTCATCTACCCAGCTTCAAAGAGCACCTGTGGAATCAAAGCAACATAATACTATTGAAGAATAGAGATCTACAATCATAAGCAATACATGACTAGATATGTATTGACCATAAAAATGCATATATCATCAAACATACAAGAATGCGGAGGAAAACTTGAATAGCTTTATTAATATCAAGAATAGCAAAGAGGATTACAACCAATTGTTCTGACCCAACATCATCCTCCAGCATGAAAGCCCTTCTTCACTTCATGAAAAGCTTAGATCACCCAACACTATGATATTGCACCAGGAAACCAACAAAACTTCCTTACAAGATACAAGATTCCAGCCTCTGGATCTCTGGGATGAGGGATCCATATATAGATGATTGTAGGGGGGTGAGTCAGCTTCTGGATTTTGATTAGTGTCCTCTCTCTGATAGTTCTTGATTCCACTTGGAGATTGATGATCTCTTACTCATCCCTGGGCGAATTCAGAGAGGCAAGTGTCAGAGGAGAAGTTTCTGGAAGATTCTATGATCCTCCACCTTGCAAACTGTCTCTGTCATTTGTCCATTCTCACCCATTGCACCCTACAGAAGGGCTTTCCAATATGCATCGCACCCTTTACACTGAGTAGGTGAGATGCATCGCAAGCTCTGCACTGGGCATTCTGTATGGTCCAGTTTTGAGTAGTTCTGAGCAGTTTTCTGTGGAGAACTTCTGGGAGATGATGTAATCAGCCGACCTTGTTCCTTTAGGGAGTGAAGCAACACATTTAGGGACTTAGGAGCCTTTGGTTTATGGACATTTATGATTGGGGTTGTAGTGCCCAAAAATGTTTATAACATTTACCCATAATATTCAATGTCTCTATCCACTGGTCTTTCATCCCCTTAATCATCGTGGTTTTTAGTACATTATCAGGCAGAGGCAGATTTGCGTAAGGAGACCTTTGGAGGTTATATTGGAAACACTCCACATACTCTTCCAAATTTTCACGAGGTCTTGCTACCATTTGTAATATCTCATATTTTAGTTCTCTAGATCTGCAATAATCCTGATATTTTTTAAGGAAAGAAGTTTTCATTTGGTCCCAATCATTTATGGTGTCCCCACCTAGTCCCATAAACCAACATAGGGCTGCTCCCTTTAACGTGGAGGGAAACAGCTTCAGTTTTTGGGGATCGGGGGTGTAATCATAACCCCAACATAGGACGTCAAATTCAAATAGGAACGCATCCAGATCTTCTAAAGTGAGTCCATGAAAGGTGGGAATATCTTGTAAAGGGATAACTTTTATGGGGGCATTGAAAACTGTGTCCACAATAGGATACTGTGATGTAGAGGTCTGGGGTGCTTGTGGATTATTGGCCATTTGATCAAAGATATGCCAATACCCTTTCGGGATTTTTGGAGCTAGAGAGTTAACTCTGGATTGTCTAGAAGAGGTGGGAATAATCCTAGCAACACCCCCTTGATATGGGACACTAGGTGTCCTCTTCTCAATTACTACTTGAGGGAATCTTGGTTTCTCTGTTTCCCCTGTTTCTCCTCCTCCTTCACAAATGTTGCAAGAATTCCCTTCTTGTGAGGGAATTGGTCGCGAATTTTCAGTGTCTTGAAAACTCTGCTCAGTCCCTTCAGTTTTACTGTGGACCTCAGCGTAGGCTATAGATATTGAGCTTGTGGCCCGAAGGGAGACAATAGGTTGTCTGGAAGCAACAGTTCGGGGACCTACTGATGGTTGAGATTCAAATTTTCTTAAAATGTCGTCGATAAAAGTTGATCGTCCAAGGATCACCGATCCCTTAGATTTTTTAGGTTTGGGATGTAGAATTGTATTGTTTTCTGGTCTTTTCTTCTTAGTCATTCATGCAAAAATTCAAATGTTTATTTCTACCTTAAGTTCCTATCAATTCTACTGGAAAGTGGGAGGGGGAGCAGGCATTTTACTTTCTCCGTACGTAGGTTCTTACCTTCCATTTTTAATACCAAGTTCTCTCTCAATAGACAAACATCAAACACCTACTTCACTTTTCTGTAATTGTGTTGAAAAGTGGGTGGAGGAGCAAGCACTTTACTTGCCCGTTACATAGGTTCTTACCTTCTGTTTTCAATACCCAATTCTTTCCCAACAACAATTATCAGATCTACACCACTCTTTGCAAAATGGCGACACTCTCCCCGGAAACGGTGCCAAAATGTTGGCTGATAAAAGATGTCTTTTAAAACTCCTAATTACCCCACATTAATCATCAACTTGGGCAAGTCCTTTTATTCCAAAAGTGTACACAATATGTGCATGCTATGAATCCATAGAGTAATGTTTCTTAAGATGAAATATAAACCTTTGATACAAGAGTAAACAGATGCATCTAATAAACTCAAATAGCAATTATTAAAGGAAATATGACATCTAAGCTTCAAGACTCAATCCTCTATTGAAATCGTAATCAAATCTCACACAAGCAATTTAATTAACCACAGCATCAGCCGAGAGCACAATAGCAATAACTTATCTCTTCTTAGTTGATTCAATCTAAATCATACTCAATCTATACAAAGCAATCCAAATGGAAATGATATCAATCTGAGAGTTCAATAGCAATAACCAAACTCTTACCATTGATTAAATCAATATGATTCACTATCTAAATAATTTAATCTACAATAAGCGTAAATCAAATCAAATGACAGTGCTATAAAACAAGTAAAGAAAATGCACTACTTCAATACAGGAAAGCGGTAAATAGCGAATAGGATAAACTCACAGAAAATGGGAAAACTAACAAACAAGTTAAACATGTGAGAATCAAAAATATATAAGACAAGGAAGCAATTTAATCCACTAGAGGCGGGCTCTTAGCCACCAGCGAACACTGTTGAGCTAATTTAGAGAATACGAATAAATAGCAACTCAATTATATATTAATCATCGAACTTAATTAGAATTACAATATGGTCGCGTTATCCAACAACACGATTCTGTAAATTAAAATTACAATTTGAAATAACAAAGAATGATCCCCTTTCTTCCTACAATTGTTTGCTTTTATAGTCAGAAAGAGGTAAAATATAAATGCGATCCCTCAGGATCTCCCGATCCTGAGGGATTCGCAACTGATTTCTATCTTAAGACACCTTTCTATTTCGTGTTGATCCTCTTGATTCGTCCTTTGCCCCATCTGCAACCGACGCGTTCCATTCTTTGTTTGTTGGTTTATGCTGTTCCATCGTTAGGGAACATCAACTATTCCTTTCGTCATTTTTCTGCATAAGGAGGAGTAAAAGTTAGTTATGATAACTAAATCTTAACTGCGAGTAGTTCATCTGTTTCTTATTATAATCCATCAATATGTTAGCGTATTAAGATATAAAAAAGATAAGAAAAGAGGAAAAATGTGATGAAATTAAGAGTAAATACATACCCATTTCGTAACTCAACACTATGCTGCCTTCTTCATGCCATGTTTCTTTAAGGATATTTTCATCCTACTACATGGGAATTGATGGTGGAAGATATCCATAGATATTCCCTTGGTAGTCCTACATAATCCCATCCAGATATTTGTTCAGAAATAAAGGAATGAACATTAAAATAAAAGTTACCTTTGTGATGGCCTCTCATTAAGACATCTTCTAATTTGTACCAACATCCTGCATACATATCGACACATCTACGAAAAATATGCATATATTGTCAAGGGTTTCTTTCTTTTCCAGACTCCATTAGAGTCTTCATATCTTTCATGGATATATCCTAGTCAAATATTCTTGGTCTTTGGATGTTGATTTCCTTTTTCCATGGTTTCATATCCCATGATATCTTCCTTCCCTTTTCACACATTTCATTCCATGGATTTTCCAATTAGAATTCCTCCAGTTATTGTCAACCACCTCATATTACATATGAGCACATATTACATATGAACACATATTACATATTGTTGAGTCCCAAACTTACATCTTCCCTATATACCTTTCTAGCCTTTTTCTCCAGTTACCTGAACCTCCAAGCTATCAAATCATTGCATATTAGTTTAAAAAGAGCATATAAATTCTTTCCTAACTATGTCTTGTGACTGCTGTTTGATTTAGATTTTTGCTCAGTCAGCTGCAGAATCTTGTCACTTTCTGCAGCTAGAATCAGTTTTCGCAACCTTTTTGTTGAAGTCTATGTTATAGGTGTCTAATGGAGAATCTGACCACATGGGCAAGCTGCAAATGATGTGGACATGTAACATGTCCCTTGGTTCAGCTGAATCACTCACAGAAGGCCATGGTCAAAGCCAATCAAGCAGCGGTCAACACTAAGAGTTTTGCGGTGGCAGGACTCTGTTTTTCATCTCGAGGAGAATTGCGTGGCAAGTTCATAAATCCTAGGAGGCGTGCCAACACTTGGGGACTGCCCCGTGAACCAAATCCAACAACCACCCTCCTTGGATTGAATTCTCACGGCTACCATACTGCTAGATTTCTGGATATGGTCATTTACGTGTCTGTCTACCAGCGCAGATCTTAGGAATTAGTTATGTTATTTCCTGTTATAAATAAAGCATCCTCGTATGCATAAAAACTAGTTTTTTTGGTATGTAATCTTGACTATTTTACAAGCCACCGTGCCGTGACTTGATCCTTATGTTATGAATGTATTTCAATATATTAGAAGACACTGCGTTTAAGTTCAAATCCGTGATTTATTTCTGATTGGCCGAGGTTGCAGAGGGCCCCTGTACACCAAGGTTCTGTAGTTATTGTATAGTTTCATGTTTTCTTCATTTACGTTCTTGATGCCATAGTTGTTTGCTTGTATATATTACACTGCTCATGGTATTCATGTTGATTGTTGTCCATAGTTTCTTTTATGCTTTTTAATGACTGTTAACTGATCAGTGTTTTATTTCAGGTTGTAATAGATAGCCCGGGCAAGTGCACATAGCTTTTTGATGACTAATGACATGATGGAAGTATCTTGTCCTCCTGCTGATTTGTTTTCTTAGTTCTAATTACAACACTATTTATTTCTTTCAGTTTTGCTTTGTTCATTTACTTTTCTGCAAGATAGATATTAGACTATTCATGTCATTTTCAGTTACCTCCTATAGCCAGAGCGAGTCGAATGGTGAGGGATTGAGTGTGAATGTATGTTTGGAATATTAGTTATTTTCTTTTGCAAGTTTAGTGATTAATATTAACTCCTTATCATTTTTTCGTTACCGTCCTATAGCCAGAGGAGTCAAATGGTGAGGGATTGAAGATGAATGTGTAGTTTTGATCTTAGTTTTAATTTTATGCAAATTTAGATATCAGTTTAACTCATTTGTTTATGATATTACCTCTATAGCTAGAGCGAGTCCGAATGGGAGGGGTCCAGAAATATGAGTTGAATGTGGATATGGTTTAGTTTACTTTGCTATAGTTTTTTGAATTGCTTTGAGTTCAGTTTTCTTTTTATACAGCAGCAAGGATACTGGGTTTCATAGTCACTAGTTCACTATTTGGTTTAATTAGAATTTAGGTACATCTTTATTTCTCTTAGTAATTGATTTCATCATTGCAAGTTTGAAACCCTTTTTGAAAATTTGAAGTTTGGAAATTATTTTAAAAGGTCACCATTGCCTTGAATACTTATATCCATACTTTATTTTTAGAATTTCCATCTCATATTAGAGAATCAACAATAAGATAAACCCAAAAACAAATCAAAAATAAAAAACGACAAAGAAATAAGAAAACGGTTATCTTGCATATATAGTGCACTTCACTTCAGTAGTTTACCACTCCCGGATTGACAATTTATATAGCAATTTAGGACACAGTAAATTGAACAAACATTTTGGCGTCGATGCCAGGGAAGTGAAACTAGGTAGCCAATTTCTTAAAAAAAAAAAACAAGAAAATTTCAAGAAAGGTAAAAATTGATGACTTCTCAAAGTATGCTCTCCTCTTCTACCTAGTGTGACCTGGTGGATCAGAAAAGAGAATTATTGGTTCAGTAATTTTTTGAGTATGCTCTCTTCTTGCACCTAGAGTGATCTGGAAGATCAGAAAGAGAATTATTAGCTCAACTTGAAAAAAAAAAAAAAATGACATGCATAGAGCAAGAGATTCTAGGGGAAGGTTTATAGCTAGGGCCAAGAGTTCGATTTTTATAACTCCATCTACTTTAAGGTATAGACAAGATACACCTTCATCATCTCCAACTCACACTCCTAGCCTTAGGATTCCTGGAATTCAGGAGGCATTAGCTGAATTAGGAGACTCTCCCATACTATCCACCAAATTTGAGTTAGGAAAAGACCCTTTATTTGAACAGACATTGAACAGACATTTTGGCGTCGATGCCAGGGAAGTGAAACTAGGTAGCCAATTTCTTAAAAAAAAAAAAAACAAGAAAATTTCAAGAAAGGTAAAAATTGATGACTTTTCAAAGTATGCTCTCCTCTTGCACCTAGTGTGACCTGGAGGATAAGAAAGAGAGTTATTGGTTCAGTAATTTCTTGAGTATGCTCTCTTCTTGCACCTAGAGTGATATGGAAGATCAGAAAGAGAATTATTAACTCGACTTGAAGAAAATAAAAAAAACGACATGCATAGAGCAAGAGATTCTAGGGGAAGGTTTATAGCTAGGACCAAGATTTCGATTTTTACAACTCCATCTACTCCAAGTTATAGACAAGTTACACCTCCATCATCTCCAACTCACACTCCTAGCCTTAGGATTCCTGGAATTCAAGAGGCAGTAGTTGAATTAGGAGACTCTACCACACTATCCACCGAATCTGAGTTAGTAAAAGACCCTTTCTTTACTTCTAGAGGAAAACACATTGTAATCGAGGAAGTAGAATCACCTGAAGAAGAAGAGGGAGAAATTCCTCCTCGTTCGCCATTAGTAGAAGAACTAGAGGACTCTGAAATCTCCAAGGAAGCTATCATGATAGAGGAAGTAGTAAACGGATATGGAGGAGGTAGAGGTAGAGGTAGAGGAGGAGGAAACAATGGAGGAGGTAGAGGTAACAATGGGGGAAATAGGGATGAGGATAACTCATTTGGATTTCCTATAGTTGATGAGGAATCTCGAACAACAATGAAAAACATCTCACCATCTGTCCTCCCAAACTTTTATGGGTTGCGAAGTGAGGATCCTGAAACATTTATATTTGAGTTTGAAGTCGTGTGCCGAACTTATGATTATATGGAAGACACTCAAAAACTTAATTTGTTTCCTTCAACATTGAAGGGAGCTGCTCTAAAATGGTTCATGGGATTGGTCACTCAATCTATTAGGACTTGGAATGATATGAAATAAACATTTTTGGATAGATACCTGGACTATTGTATGCCCACCAATCATAAGGATGAGGTATTCAAAATGGTACAAAAGGAAGATTTCAATACAACTTGAAAAGAGCAAAAATGAATAACCTAGATGAGGAAACCTTGAAATCTCTTCTATTAAAATCCATTAGAGATGAATGGATAGATATTTTGAACATGATGGGGAAAGGAGATATATCTCAACTTCCACTTCATGATATAGCAGAGCTATGTGTCCATCTCTCAAGGCGAAAATCTAAAACTGGAAAAGGGCCTAGAGATCCTTCTCTCATTAGAGCAAACAAATCTGCAACTGGATCAGTAAGTAGGGCTGAGATTGGCAACATGCTTGATGAGTTCAAAACTGATATTTTAGGAGTCTTAGTGAGAAAATAGACACCCTTAAGATACAAAACAAGCAGAAAGCAGAAGCTGAAGCTTTGGTCATCTTTTGTCTAAAATGTAGGAAGAAACATGCTCTAAGGGAATGCCCCTTGGATGCAAAAGTTGTAGAAACATGTGTGATTTGTTCAGAAATCCATGAGACCAAGGATTGTCCTTCAATTCCTGGGCTCAAAGTTGTCTTTCAGGAAGACCCAAATTCAATTGAGTCTCTCTGTTTTGTTTCAAGGAGACCTTGGCAGGGGAAACAAAATCAAGGGTTTAACAACCCCACGAACTTTGAACCCCCACCAAATTGGAATCCTTGGCAACAACCTTGGTCCCAACCTCAAAATCCATTTCAATCATGGGTACAAGGTATGAAAAATCCTTATGGGAGATTTTCTCAATTTTCTCAATATCCTCCATCTTTTCAAAATCAACAAGCTCCACAACTTCCAAATCAAAATCCACAACTTTCATTGCCATTTCC